>JAXCLQ010071775.1:0-11360 GCA_035584115.1 Cedrela odorata
AAAGGATAATCTCTAATTGATAAATATTTCTCTAAGGATCTCAATTGATGGATTTGCCCTTAAATATTGTCTACTTTTACAAATAAAAAAAATCCCAAAAGTATTTGACACAAGATCTTTAAAATTTTAATAGAGCTCGAACTAAATTAAATCTTTTAAAGATTTTATGCTAAAGATGTCAAATGAATTTGCCCTCAAATATTGTATGCTTTAACCAATAAAAGAAAATATCTTTAAAACTTTAAGAGAATAAGGATTAGGACTAAGGTGGTTATTTGTTGTTGTTACTAAAATCTGAATTCATTTGTTTATTTTTTTATATTTGAATACGAGTATTAAATTGTTTATTTATTTTTAAAATAAAAAACGTCTAAAAATCAATATTTTTATATTTTTACCCTTATAAATTCAAATTTTAAATGTTACATAAACAATAAAGCATCTTGAAAATAATATACACAAAATAATTTCACTCCTACACATAAACAAAAAATTATATTAATATGGGTTTTGTTATCGTTTATAATGATATATGAAAAATAAGTATATATGAGCGTGGGAGAGTCTACCAAATAGATATGTATGTATTTGTAAAAAGAAAAAGTAGTATGTTTTATATGGATAATAAACTAATAATGTATATAAAATTATTAAGCGGGCGTATGTTTGATAAAAGAGTTAATAAAATTTTGCAAGACTTTTTATATTTAACCAAAGTAAAGTAAAATATGTTAATGACAATCCCTTGAAAACCAACTGTAGAAGTTTCCATTTTATACTGCTAATTATCTTTAATGACAAGGCTAAGTCTCTAAAATTAAACATTGATCAGAGAAGAAAATTGACAAAGTCAATTTGTCTTTCTAATATTTTAAGGGATGATAAATTTTGTCTTTAAATTAAAGAAGAGAAGTTTATATATATATATGTATATATATATATATATATATAAAGGGAGCTAAAGCTTAAAAGTTACATAGGTGAGAGGACGGCAATCCTCTTTGATCAAAATTTACCAGACGACTTAGAAGACCAGACAGATAATCAAATTCAATGTAACTTAAATAATCTTTCAGACTAAATTTTGCAAGCCAGTCAACGTATTGGTTAAGTTCACAGGGAGAATGCTGGATATCCACCTCCCACTCCCGCTGTATGAATCTTTTTATATCCCAAATGAGAACCTGGAAGTCACCTCGCTAGTCCAAAGTATCGGTAACAATGGCTACGGGAAGTTCAGAGTCTAAGCGAAGACAAACTTTTCGAAAACCCCTGTTCCAAGCGAACCAGAGTCCATACCAAATACCCCAACACTCTGTAACCAATGGCAAACAAAACTGTAGCAGCGTAGAGAAAGCATCCCTTGGAGTTCCAAGATTGTCATGCAAGATACCCTCCGTTGCACTCTTGTGTTTACGAAAATCAGTTGCTCCATCTACATTTAAAGTGACCCATCCAGTGAGAGGGGGCTTCCATGCTTGAGCTCTATCAACATTAGCCTGCGAACCCTCAAATTTAGATACCGAGTGCTGAACAATGCAAATTGAGCTAGCATAGTTGATAATACCAGGCCTATTGAAGGCTGGATCAAATTGAAGTCACAAATTGTCTTTTGGGTTTTTTCATTGCTTAAGAAGAGAAGATTAGGTAGTAAAATTAAACTAATCCATCTTTTTAAAGCCTTCTTAATTGACTAGTATTCTCTTTTGATAAGATTTTTTCTTAAGCAAAATCAAAGCTACCACGAAATCATTTAAAGCTCAAGAGAGCTCAAACTAAGAGAATATCATTTTATCCATTCTTAACATTATCTTTATAATACAATATTAACATAATTCGATCCTTGTCTTTTCTCATCGTTAAGTAAAACACATTACTACCATAATTTTATTATTATTTGTGTAAAACATCAAATTGATACAAAGAAACAATGAAAAAACCTAAAAGATAATTCATTGGAAGGTTAACTTTGCTTTCAAGTTTCAATGTTAGTAAAAATTTCATTTTGAGCCCATAAATAAATAAATTACAATGTCAAATATATATAATATTATCCGTTTTAGCACAGTTAAAGGTAGCACAATGAGCCTAAACTCTAACCCCCTCATAGTTTTATTTTTTATACTAAGAATTTCAAGTCCTTGGTATCAGAGTAAGAGACATAATTACTACTAAACGGCGTCTCACGACTTTCTTTTTAGCACCAAAAATTCCAAGACCAAAAGGTCTCCAATAAGTTATGATATTGTCTTCTTTGGAGGGACTAAATTAGATTGCAAGCCTATGCACCCCAAGAGAGGGCAGAGCACTTACAACGTGGGATATTACAAAATAAGCATCAATGATAATAGATAGTGCTAATATATGTTACATAGAATATTAATGTTACAAAACACAACAAAAAAAACAAAAAAATGGAAAGCCTGTCTATGTATTATTCACGAACAAACTTCACATGTGTCAACTTCTCCTCCTAACACAAACAAGAATTGAAGTAATAGTCCAAGGATTACAACCGTAAATCTCCTTTATTTTTTCCCTCGCTGAACTTTGCATTCTCAACAACTACACGAAATAAGCACTAGAGAAAGAGGAGGAGGGCGACAAAGAGCTTGAATTAAGCAGCAACGCCATAAATTCTTCACCATCAAAACTGTAAAACTCAAAGCCTACAAAATTTTTCGAGTTGAATTCATTCACATCATTTTCCTTAGACACCCTTATAATTTCTTAGTTTTTCTTGTTTTGCTTCCAGAACATGAACTTCAATCTCATTGAAGTCTTAGGCTCTTAGAACATGAACTTCGATCTCACTCATTTCTCCAAACATCATATCAAACTGCTCAAACCGTTGAAATATGGCTTGCATTGTGAACGTGAAGATCTCTTTGTCATGAGCTGATTCGTTGATACTATGTATTGCAGCAATTACTTTAAACATTGTGAATAAGGTCTCCACCTCACGTATTTGTACTAGTGATGCCACTCCACTCATGTTTACACTAAATTAGACTTTTTCTTGATGTTGTGCTCACACACTTTTGCATTTTACCACTCAAAATTTCTCTCTCTAATTCTTGTCACATCCCAGAATCTTTAGAGTGTGACCAGCAGAAGACAAGAACCTCCTTGTCTTCTTTAGCCTCGTATCATCACACAACTAAAACATAATATATGCAATTGCTCTATACAGATTATATAGGCATACAAGCAACTTCATTCAAGTCAACACATCGTCACATTCTTTAAATAGACTCAGTTCATCAGAAAATCTGCAAAAGACTCTATGCCCAAAATATACATATAATACAACCATTATCAAATTATGTATATATACATGATCATTGTTTTATAAAATATAACCTAGGACTGTAATGTTCGAACTAGACACCATAATGCATGTATGGATCCAAAACCCCTAGTGACTGCATGATGATATCCCGATTCACTAGTTTGTCTTCAAAACAAGCAACTATACGTTTGGATCATATACATATAAACTACAAAACTGAAGTGAGGGAAGGGGTAAGTCTTGGGAAGACTTAGTGAGTGGCAAGAAAATGTTGATAAAGTCATCATATACATATCCTTTAAGAAAATCAAATTTCACATCATCATTCATATTCGTTTTTCATACATATCATGGTTCCATCATACGCACATATAAATATGAATATCATGCTCATATATACTTATTTGATCTATGTCCAAGGCTACGCACTTGACCGGACATTCATATCTGGATTCATCGTATACACAAATACGTATACCCATCATACTCATATATACTTGTCGGGTCCATGTCCAGGGCTATGCACTTGATCGGATAGAGGGACAATCCATACCTAGGGCTACGCACTTAATCGGGCAAAGGGATTATAACTGGATCCATGGATCAAATCTGCGACACGCACATGCATGCAATCATACACATATACATGTCGTATATAAACAGTTCATGTCAAACTCATAATTGGCCTCCTCCTGGCCATAGTCTCATACCTCATCAACACTTCCACACACACACACACACACACACACACACACACACACACGCACACACACACACACACACACACACATATACATGTCTTAAATACTTAAATATCATAGATATATACAGCATAAATTTATATATCATAATATATATGCCATAAACATATATATATATATATATATATATCATAAACATATTTCATAAGCATATGTATATACATATATACATATATATATATATGTATATACGTATATATATATGTATATACGTATGTATATGTATATATACACATATATATATATGTATATATGTATATATCATAAACATATATCCATCATGAATATAATTTAATATCTTTTCCGTAAACATAGCTGTAATCATGAAAATAATTATAAACGTCACTTTACGAATATAAGAAGGTTTAAGTATTCCACTCACCGTTAGGATTTACACTTCGAATTAAGACGGGGTCGAATGGTGTTCGGGTCGACGATCTACAGTACATAACTACCGTTAGAAATTTTTTTAATCATAACTGAAAAAAATGAATACATGTATCATATTATGCATGTGTATTTTACCCCAAATAGGACTTAAGACATTTAAGTTATTACAAAGATCGAATTGACATTGTCTATGTCGGATGTTCCTAACTCATTTTTCGACCACTTTCGACACCCCTTCACTGCACAAGGGACAAATTCATATTCTCGCTATGACCAATACTCAATGAATTTTAATATGAATTTTTTACAAAATGTTCTCCTATAAGTATAATTTCTAACATTTTTTACGGTTCTGTATTTTAAATCCGAATGATCAAATTACGGATATATTTCTACACACCGCTAATGTGAGACATTGTGCAAGATATATTAAGGCATCAACTTCCGAATTTTACTGGGAACTTGTCCCTTCACAAAAATATTTGACTTTCGACTATGTTAACCGTTATTGTGTCTAGTTTCTACAGAAATTTATAGCTCGGCATTTGGAGGTCCGGAACTCATTTTATTTCTTGTTTTCTGAGCACTGCTCAATAATTTCAGCAACCGACATACAATTTTTTCATGAAATTTTACTAACCTATCATTCCTTCCAATTTAATTAACATGGCTACACATCCTCATACTTTGAATCCATAATGTTTAAACATCATTCACTGCCTTATATGTAAATATTACAGTACCCACATGTTTATATAATCACTAATTCACAATTCCTATAAAGCACAATCCATGCATATAACCATGTAGCATGCACCATCAACAATTCCCCAAGCTTATAAACTATATAATTTTTACACATCATAATCCACCATTTAAGCTATTAAAACCATGAAAAACATAATTAATTTTCTTACCTTTTTCTTATTTCCCTTGGTTTCTTCTTCTCTCTCTCTCTCCCTTTTCTTTTTCTTCTTTATGGTTTTTCTTCCCTTGTTCACTCTCCCACGTTGTCAGCCCTTGGCTTTACTTATCCTTATCCATTCTTCTTCTTGACTTTTCTACTTACGTCTAGAAATCTTAAACAAGCAAAATATCAATAATTTTGGTTTTCATTTTGGTTCTTCTTCTTTTCTTATTTATGATTTTCATTGGGCTTGACTTTTGGGCTTGCATTTTATTTATTATGTGGGCTTAGTTTTGGTCTTACTTAATTGCCTACAAACATTGCTATGTGCACCACCCCTTAATCTAATTTATCATAACTTAGCATATTGCCCCTTAAAGTTTAAAAATTTTGCATTCTAGTGCCTAATGTTAGTTTATAGTTATCATGAATATATATATATATATATATATGTCATGACAATTCTTTAAGAACTAAAGACTCAATCGTAGACAAGAACTCTAAGTTTGTCCCCTCAAGCAACTAAATTCAGGAAACGAGTACGGTAAAACAACATTAGACCAAACGATGAAAATTTTTGTTGTGGCTTGGAAAATGATAATGTGTTATTTGGATTAAATATGCTCTTTAAGTTATTATATGATAATAATATGTTTAAAAGCATGAAAATTTGATTTGTTATGTTTTTAAGCATATATATGTGTTAATATAATATATTAATTTGATTAAATTTTGTGTTAACATGTATATGAATATATTTGATATATTTAAGAGCATGGAAATGATTATATTTGATATGGTCATATGAATATTTGGTTGATTATGATTTTATGAAAAAGCATGATAATAGATGTTGTTAATTTGATTAATAAGTGTCATCATGTTTAAAGAAATGAATGAAGTCGTTTTAAGTAGTTTTATGCATGTTTTAAAACATTAGAAATGGTTTAAAATGGCCTGGGATTGATTTAGTGGTGTATGGATTGATATGTTTATTGTGAACATTAAGGATCAATCCATTTTTGCCTTAAAATGAGCTACGGATCATTTTGTTTGAGTGAGTATTGATCATTTTGTGAAAAAGATCGAAACTTGCTAGCTGAAAAGTATCGAATGTCGATACTTTAAGTAAACGAATCCATATATGTTGGCTATGGATCATTCTGTTTTAGAAAGTGTCGATCTCTTTGGAGATAGGATTGATACTTATTGTTGAAGGGTTGATCTAATCAAACCCCTCAATGAAACGAATCGATAGATGATAGCGATGGAACATTCTATTTTAGGAAGTGTTGATCTCTTTGGAGAAAGGATCGATACTTGCTATTGAAGGGTCGATCTGATTGAACCCTTCAATAAAACGTTTACTGAATTAATAAACAGAACCCTAAGACGTATATCATAAAATAAATATATTTTTTTTCACCGTCATATTCAACATATTCACCTTATCAAATTAAGATGGCCTTCGTTATCAAATAAAATCGGAGCAGTAAAAAGAATGTATTTTATTGAATTAATTTCATTTATAAAAAATGACTATCTTATGTAGAACTACTCTAATTTCATTTAATAAGGAAGACTATCTTAACTAGAACTATAAATATTTTGTTATCAACACCTTTTTCTTTTTAGGGATTTGTACAAATTCTAGAAATATTAAGAAGACGTAAAGGAATGCATTTATCTTATTAAAAATTTTTTTGATATTATATGGAATATACTAATAAATGGGATGTATTTACAAATATGACTACCATTTTTATTTTTATTTTAGCTGCAGTTGGGATTGGTCTATCATCTTGTACAACTCATTAAAGTCCAAATGAATCATATCATGTAGGCTCTATCTAATTCATCCAATGAAATACCCATTAGCCCATTTTCTAACTCATCTTCAACCTTATCCATGAGCCCAGAAGCCCATAAGATTTCCCATACAATCAGTCCATGATTTTAAAAGAAGGGAAAAATAAAAAAATATTCATCTATTAAAGTAATTTCTTTAAATTAAGACAAGTATTGTATTTAGATTTATTTACCTATTAAATTTCAAATGTACATTGTCTTATATTATATTTTTCCACCCTTCAGAAAATTGAAAGAAATAATTAGTTCGATATCAATTTGATTAAAGAAATAACTGTCACGCAATAGTACTAAGAGTTATTTAGTTTTGATTGGGTAATTTTTTGTTTAAAAACTTAAGTAAATAAGTAGTTACACTTTCTAAATTGTTTATTGAATTTTAAGATTAGGTTTTCTTTTATATTAAATATTACAAAGTTAAATTGATAAATTGAGTTTTTGATCAATGAAAAATAAAACCTGAGTTCTTGAATTATTGTGAATGGTTTTATAGAGAACAAAAGGTTCCGGACGAACAATTCCTGGGTTATTATTTTAAATGAAGACACAGATATAGAGGAAGAATTTGTTGTATATCTGAACAAATGTTTGACATATGTATCGTTGATTTGTATCGTTGTTTTGTGTCTTTGGATATCATTGGCTTATATATATGAAGTTTTATCGGTGTATGTCCTCTCTTATCACACAGAGCAATGTTACCCGTTGTTCGTGAATTTTATGCCAATGCTTATGTGTCTCCAAACTGTTTTTATTTGTAAGCACCGTGTTCGACTTGACAGGTATATGATTAACTAGTGCTTCCAGTTGCCCGATACTGATAATGATGGCTACACCACTTATCTTCAGAACGAGCCTAATTATGATCAAATCATTCCAGAATTGTGTCAGACAAGGACAATATGAAAATTATCCAACGAGGAAAAAATCTGATTTCCCGCCAATACTTTGGATCATGTTGGCAAGGCTTGACACTACTTTATTGGATCTAAACTTATGCCCGTCACTCACTTTAGTAATGCAATCAAAGAGAGAGCAATTTTTCTCTATGCAATTGTGACCGGGAAATCCATCGATGTGGGCCGGATCATTCATGATAACATCCTTCACTGTGCACGTTATGTGGTTGAATTTTCCGTCCTTAATCACCTTGTTATGTCTTAAGGCAGGTGTCACTTGGAACTCAGGGGAAGTGTTGTTCCAACCTTAGAAGGTAACGGACAACAAATTCATTGACAACCTTAAAGATATGGGGGATGATAGTGCTAGCTCCTCCCACCAGCTGCATCACACTGTTGCCCGTAATCTCATCTTTGGGGAGTAGGTATCCCAGCTAGAAGACTACATCCATGCCCACCGTCGTGACTTTCAGTATTTCGCTGACTTGTTCAACTTGTTTACACTGTATCAAGCTGGTTACAAATCCACTCTGACTCAGATGTTTCATCGGTGTGCTATTCACATAAGTGCCGACACCTTATACTTTTTGCCCGTTCCTCAGGTTCCTCCATAGCAACCTCTGATCGTTGATGATGTTACTGCCACCATGAGCGACGATGAGCATGATTAATCTCTTAAGTTTCAGGGATGCACTTCTGCACTTTCTTTTCAGTCCTTTTCTTTTTTTGTTTAGCTTTATTTTCATTGAGGACAATGCATGTTTTAAGTTTGGGGGTGCGTTTTATGTTTTATTTGGTATTTGTTTGGTGTTTTTGTTGGTTTTTAAATTACTGTTTCCATGTTTAACTAGGTTTGTTAGTTTTAGGTAGCTCAATTTGAGTAATTTAAATGAATAATGAAACGAGTAAGCTTGTTGAAGACTAAAGCAATGTCAATCATATAAATAGTTTGATCAAGCCATTGTAGAGCTATGTTAAAAAAGATAAATAGTGTGTATGTGCTCATGCTTAACTTGTATGCTAATTTCATCCTCATTTTTTATTCCATGACAATTATTATGTTTAGCACATAGCCATAAAGATCTAATTATTTTGCTTGCTTGAAGAAAGTTTATATGAACGTAGTACCTTATATGATCCTTTTGCAAATTTTAGAACTTGCTTGATTAGCACTTGAGGCAAAATCCTATATTGCAATATATTAGGGAAATGAATTAGGCCATATTTTGAATTGTTTGAACCCTTTCAAAGCCGATCATAATTTGAGTATCCCTAGTTATCCTATTGAACCTTTTGAATTTGTTTCTCTGTTACCCACATAATGAACCTAGCTTTTGAACTAATTTTTCCAAATTTTGTTCCTCACTTGTAGGCATATAATTCTTCTGAGAACATGTGAAAATGATGTTGAATAATGGGAAGTTATATATATTGATTGGTATCTTGTGCATTTTTTCCTTGGTATTTGAAAAAAAGGGAGGATGGATTTGTTAAAAGCTGAGGAATAAAAAAAAAAATGTAAATCAAATACGGGGTTACAAAGTGGAGAGTCAAAATAAGATTTGCGAAAAGAATTTGGAGGATTTGTATGCCTAGGGTGATATGAGCCACGTAAATATCAATTTATCCACCATTGCATTAGGCATATAGTACAAGCTTATTAAAGTCTTATGATCTTTGATGTGCTGATTTGTCTACATTAGTGGAGAGTTTATGAAAAGCAAGTTTTTGGAATTTTAAAGGGATCACATTTACAATTAAATTGTTTCTAACTTGTTTGCATGTACTAATTTGAGTTGCAAATGGTTGATTATGAAATGGCTACACACACACAATTTGGAGGAACCCATGAGGAGAAAAATTGGTGTGTGAGTTGAAATGACATGCATACACATGGATTGAAGTTTTTAATTAAGCTATACATGAAGGTGAAATCTTTGAGGCCAAGTTTGAAGAAATTAGACCATATTCATGCTTATTCATTATTGAATTAAGTTTTTAAAATTGTTCTCTTTTTTGCTCGTTTTTATACGCATAATGTGGATTAGTTTTACTTGATTTTTAGCTGAGTTCTTGAGATTATATGAATATTTTAACGCTTTTCTCATTTAATTTTCAGTTAGTGAAAGAATAAGTACTTGGAGATAATTTGGAGTTGACGGAGCATTAGAAAGATAACATTTTAGCTTCAAACATGAAAAAACTACAAAGGGCGAACATAAGCTTCAAGGTCACAGCTCCAACCACAATGAACTAATGAAGGCAGAAGCTTCAAGGCCACGATGCTAATTTCAAGGCTACAGTCTCAGGGCAATTAGGGTTGGGCGCCTTGATATTAAGGTTGGGTGCCTAACGTTGATATTTTTGGTGTTTGCCTTATTTTCTTGGATATAAAAAGGAGGAAAAGAACACATTCGAGGGAGAGGCTTTAAGGAAGAAAAAATTAGAAGAGAACAAAGAAAATGAGAAGAGAAAAAAAGGATATCAAGGAAGAAAGGACGTCAAGACTTTCGATCTATGGTTTTCTGAGTTTAATTCTTCATTTGTAACTCTTTTGTCTTTAGATGTTGAACTTAGTTTTTTTTATTATAGTTTTTTTTTAATAAATAATATGAACTAACTTCATTATTCTTGGGATAAGATGTAGCCAGACTATGAAAGACCAATGTTTATTTAAATAAACTATATGAATCATGTGGTAATAATATAATTATAACACCTTAACAATACAACATTTATCTTCATCTTGTTCTTTCATTATATAACTTCATGCATTGATGTAGTGTATTCAAATTAAACTTTTTTTTAAGTTATTTTCTATTATATTATTTTACCAAATACTAATATAATGAAATACTTTTTTAAAGTTATTATCTATTAAAAATTAAACTATTTTTTAAGTTATTATCTATTATTATTTTACCAAATATTATTTTATCTATTATATTATTTTTTAGGAAACTTGAAGTCTCTTTCAGATCTAGAGTTCAGTACGAATTATCTTAGTGGTGCTATTCCTCCTTCAATTGGTAATTTAAGCAATTTAAGAACTTTGTAACCCTCTCAAAATGAGTTTTCTGGTTCCATTCCTAACGAAATAGGAAACTTAAAATCACTTTTTGATCTAGATTTGACCGCAAATCAACTCAGTGGTTCAATCCCTGCTTCTTTGGGTAACTTGAGTAATTTGTCTTCTCTGTATCTCAGGGATAACAAGCTATTGGGCTCCATTCCTCAAGAAA
>JAXCLQ010071776.1:0-11355 GCA_035584115.1 Cedrela odorata
ATAAATTTTATATATGTTATTTTCTATATATATTTATATATAAATGAATAAATTTAAATTTTTCGTTTAAATATTCTTAATTTTAGTTTTAAAAAACCTAAAAAAAATTTATATTTATTAATAAATAAATCAATATAAAAACAAAAACCTACTAAATAAATTTATACCACAATATTGTATATCTAAATGTGTGTGTGTGTATATATATTATACCTACCTAAACCTAAATATAAGATATATTTATATAAATATATGTAAATAAATGTAAATAGATAAATTTATAAATCTAACTACTACAACAATTGCACAATATATATATTTATATATATATATATATATATTTATTTATATGAAAATATATAAAGATAAATATAAACTTAAATATGCTAAAGTTCTTTGCAAAGTATATGTTTTGTGTGTTACATTGGTCAAGGAAGGATTAACACTTGTGATCTTTTTAGAAAGGAAGGGCTAATTTTTGCATGTCACTCCATTGGTGGATTAAGTGTAAAAGGGCTAAAAATATTGATCATCTTTTTCTTTATTGCTCCATTGGTTTGAGAATAAATGCATCATCATTTCCGGACGTCAGACTGAAGTGTGTTATTCCACTTTTATACTTTTCTTTCTTCATGAAGGAACATAGTGCTTCTGGAGGACAGGAAAAAGGTTCTTGTTTCTTTTGGAACTGTATTGTGATAGCAATCTTTTGGTTATTTGGATGGAGAGAAGTGGGCTGATCTGTAAGGACTCTTGTGGGAAGAGTCGAGTTTATTGTGTGATCAGGTTTTATTTTGGGCATCTTTGTCTGTTTCATTTTCAAGCATATTTCAAGATATACTGTCTTTTTCATCCCAACTAATTTGGTTGCTACCATTTTTAGTTGACTATTGATTTTTGAAGTTGGTAGCTTTTTTATCTGTTTCAGTGGTTGGTGGACTGCTTATTGACCTTCGTTGTAACTTTAACTTTTTTATTAATAAGGTTTCATTTTCTTTCCCATAAGAAAAAAAAAGGCTTTATTCATTCCTACACTCATTTCAGGCTTTTGGAAACGGTGGAGATCAGTGCAGTTTGATTAATTCTAGGGTTGGTGTTAACAAAAGGACACGGGAAAAGTAGGAAGGACTGAGAGTGGAGAGTGATTTGATACTCAGATCTCTTTATAATCACAATGACATAAACTTATTATAATACCTTTAAAATCAAATGGTAGAAACTCTACCCATAGCTCAACATGAAATATTACAAATATCGAATCTATACTGTGCGATCTATGTCTCCTCTACTAATGATACTATTTGAAATTTTTGGTTGCAAAACTGCATACAATATGCTATTTAGCACTGTAGTTGTGAGAGATAATGCATATGGTATTAATTATATCGAAATATTCTTTAAGTCCCTTTTGCCAAAGGGTATTGTATTGCTGACTATGGAGGAAAAACATCTCTCGTATGGCATGAAGTTGGTAGATTTGGGTAACAAGCCAAAATGGTGATTACTTTGATGTATTTCTGGGTTGTGTTTCAAAGTTTCACGCAATCATTTGAACCTATCAGTTTGGAGGATTAAATATGATCACATTAGAGCACAAATATATTTTTAATTTCTACTTTATGCATGTCTCTTTTTTGTTTTGTTCGATTTTCTTATTACAAATTTATTTGTTTGCTAATATATTTTGTGGTATGTAGGTTTTTAAAAATTAGTCCAGAAGGTAAAGTTCTTGTTATAAAACTTGATGAGAAGTTGGTTCCAGATTCAGATGTTATTACACAATCTCTGGAAGAAAAATACCTAGATCCACCATTGGGAACCCCGCCTGAGAAGGTTTTTGCAAACCCTGTTTTATGAACTAAAGGGTAAAATAGTTATTTCATAATATTCAGTTTCACACATGCATTGTTCATGATTAATTGACACATTAACGAGGTTTAGATGAAATAAGTCAGTTTATGATATGAATATAACAAATTTTGAGTAATTGAGAATTTCGATAATTTATGCATAAAAAATATTAAATGTTGTTAATTAGTGTTGATTAAAGTATTGTGGGTGGAAATATGGCTTGAAAATGTGAATTAGAATAAGTTGGCCATAGGATTTCATTATTAGAAATTGGATAAATAGCTCTCATTAATTAAGTCTCTAGAAGTGATATGTGTCAATTAAAGAGTTTTTAGACATGTTTTTCATGAACATTGCATTTAGTGCATATATATTTAACTATATAAAATCGTGGAATTCACTATATTATACATGTGTGGTATTAGGTTCCAAGAATCCGGGAGAAGGACCAAATAGGCGTGAGACTCCCCTTATAGTGAGTAAATTTATACATATGAATATGTAAATATATGTGTTTGATATATGTATGCTTGTGTGTAATCAAACTGTTTTATGATTGAAGTAATTTGAAATGAAATTGTTTATATATATTTTAAATTGATATTGGGATGATTTAGATTTTTGGTCTGCTGTTGAAAATATGTTAATATATATGCTAAAATAGCTAGGAAGTTGGAATTGATTTACACATTTTATGATCTTGGTTTGAAAATGAAAGGGTTGGGGAGGCCAAATTTGATTTAAAGGAATTGAAATCATTGATTGCAAATAATTGGTTTAAGTATGTATATTGGTGATGAGGCCGTAAGGCTGAATATTGATTCATTGTCAGTAAGCCTGATGTTTGGCCATTAGGCTGGTTATTTGACTGTATATATAGGGAGGTAGTTTATGGACGGACTTATGAGAGGCCGTATAGGTGAGTGAGCAGTAGTAGGGCTATATAAGGGAGGTTAAGCTATGGTAAGTCCACTGTGTGCCGAGCACGTATGTGCTGATTTAGAGACCATATGGAAAGTTCTAACGATTTTATAGGGATCTTATGTATTTGATAGATGTTGAGGATAGTCGCTCGTGTCACCAAACGACTACTTGGGGCCAACATCAGTGAAACGGGCTAAGTGTTTTCAAATATGCATGTTTTACAAAGAAATGAATGATTTTGTAAAATATGACAAATGACTTACTGTTTTATAAAATGCATTGCATATGGTTTTATATATAAAAGACTCACTGATGGTTGTTGACGTTATCTCGGCCAAGGTAGCGGTAAAAAAAAGTATGGCCGGCTCGGTTTAGTTGTTTTTTTAAAACGTAAGCAAACCCTTAAATTATTTAATGATTGTTTGAGTTAAAAGAATATGTATTAACGTACTTTGAGCATATCTTGAAGAATAATCCTAATATCTGTATTTGAAAATGCATGTGCATGTATGTATATATGTATGTACTTTATTTACTCACTGAGTATAGTTGTATACTCATCCCCCGCAATTACAGATTTCAGGTTAAGCGTATTAGTATTTGCAGAGTTTGGAGTAGCAATAGAAAGCCTACAATGCTTTGGGTAGGTTACTTACTTGATTTACATGTGTGAATGTCCCACTAGATTAATGTAAATGGATTCTTGTAATACTTTTGTAAATTATAAGATAATATAAATGTTTATATTTTGTTCAACTTGATTATAAAATGATTTACATAAAGTTATTTTAAATAATTGATATTTGTTATGAATGAATAGATTACGTAGATTAATTCTATGATAATTCCATGGATGGGAAGACTTATTAATAAATTATTTTTAAGTGTTTGTAAATTATAGATTAGCTTTATAAGTTCTTGTGATACATTCTGAGTATAGAGAGTGTATCATGAGATCTGTGGATATTGTCACAGGTAGGCCCTAGGGTCGGGACATGACTGTTTCGGTGTATGTTTTATATCAAGTTCAATATGCATCACAATCTTCAATCTTGTACATCAACGCATATTTTTGAAACATGTTTGCTGCTCATGGAGTCATTAGTTTTGCCAGCATGTTAATGTCTTTGAAACTCTTTAACCTTCCAAAACCCAAGCAGTGGGGGCTTTTTTGAGTACGAGCGCATAAAATTTGGACAAAACTATAACCTTTTTCCTTTTGTTTCTAAATGGAATGAGTCAAAACTCTTAAAGGGTATATCGATATTGTCCTAAACTTAAGTACTTAATTTGTTCACCTGAAGTACTTGCTTTCATGATTCAAACCGTGCACTTCAATTGGTTTGAATACTGACTAGAAATAGACATGATGCAATATATATTTTTACTAGTCATATATGATACTCTAAGTTAGACTTTAATATCTTTCATTATTTCTTTTGGAAACATCATGTATAATTTATATTGAATGATATTTTGTTGCCCGTATTGCTGTCAGTATGAAAACATAAAATTCCTATATGTAAGCAACCTTCTGTTAGTAGGTTCAAGGCTTAATTGTCTTGACTTGATTTTTTTGTAGATGTTATTTGCTTCAATTTGGAATTTATGACAGCTTTGCTTTCAATTTGTCAATCAGTGACACATTAGTGCATTTTATCAATTTTTTCCCTCCTAAATAATAGTTTCAAATTATTGTAGAATTGAATTGTACAAATTCAGTTATGTGCTGCTATTTTATTTTTTGGTATAGTGGATCCAAGATCTTCTCCACTTTTATCGGTGTTCTCTAAAGCAAAGACCTCAGTAATGGAACAGAGCAGACATTACTTAATGAATTAGATTCATTTAACAATTATATTAAGGAAAATGTGAGGCTTCTAACTTCGTCTTTCCATGTTGCTTCACAATTCTCTGTTTGTGATGGAAATGTTATTAGTTACTTTGTTCAATGATGAATTTTGCCTTAAACCTATTAATTGTTATTTTTGTTAGTGAAGTCTGCTTAGTTTATTCAAGCATTTGTTGTACCCTTAAGGATATAACACTTACGATAGGCTCATAAAAATGTCAATAAGGTAGCATTATATTAAGATATGTTAGTAATATGCCAAATTTATTTATATTAAAGGTGTTTGCATAATAGTTTTTGTGAAGAAAATGGAAATCACTTGATATGTCTATCCAAGGCGTAAGAATCACACACATTTGCTAGTCCAAGGCTAGTTAATAAGTCTATGGTTGCAAGTGAGGGATGATTAAGTGCTTTAGAAAGGCCTTAGCCATTAGCATTCTAGGTTATAGTTGTATACTCTTCCGTTATTAGAATTAATGAAATAAGTTGTTTGTGTTGATTGTTTGAACTTGTTTATTCGATGTGTTGTGATGCTTGTTTGTTCAATGCTTATTTGCTCATTGATTGTTTGTTTTCAATTATTGCCGTTTACTTGCTTATGTTTGTAAACAACTAACTTACTTGTGCCTGTTGCGTGTTGACTTGTTTAAGTTGACTTATTAGTTCAACTCGCTAGCGAGTACTGCAAGGATCCGAATTTCGTCTAAGAGAAAAATCGGCCCGTGACAGTTAGTATCAGAGCACAAGGTTGCAGTAATGATGTCTACAAAAGCTAGTTTTTTAAAAGTAAACTGATTGGATGCTCTCGAAAGAAAATGGACAGAATTGGAAGAATGTCAATAAGCATTAGATACACTCGAAGGAAAATGGGTAGAGTTCGAGAATTGTCAACGAGCTTTGGAGGTGGCATAGAAGAGAGTGGCCTCACCTGATACTGAGGACTTGAGACGGGCTGTGATACTACTAGAGTCTTTGGGTTTTCAAGTGGATGTATTAAAACTAAAAGTTGTTGGCTATAGTGCCGAATCTTCTAATAGGGGATGCCTCGAAAATTTAGAGACACATCTTGTTGATATGCAGGTAACGATATTCGAGATCACGGAAGAGTGTTGTAGCTCAGTGGGTACACTGCGGGAACGAATGGAGCAAGTTGAAGCAAGGACAAACCTTACTACTTGCATCATTGGAACTCAGCTAGAAATCGCCCTAAGCTCCGAATATAACCGGCTGAAGGTACAAGAATTGAAATACTATAGAGGGGCTTAGAATGTCAAAGAGCTCAAAAACTTTTTGTTTGATATCAAACAATACTTTCAGGCTAGAAGGGTAGATTCTGAAAATGCTAAGGTGATTATGGCGTCCATGTATCTGTTTGGGAATGCCAAGTTGTGATGGAGGACGAAGTACCAAGAGGTCCAAGATGGGCGCTGCACAATGGACATTTGGGAGGACCTGAAACGGAAGTTAAAGAACCAATTCTTTTTCGAAAATGTAGTGTACTTTGCTCGAAGGCAACTACTTAGATTGACCCAAACGCGAACAATTCGAGAATATGTGAAGAAATTCTCGAGCTTGATGTTAGATATTCAGGTTATAAATGAAGAAAATCGATTGTTATACTTTATGGAAGGTTTTTAACCTTGGGCCCGAAATGAACTTTAGCGACAAAGCGTGTAAGATTTCTCATTCGCACAAGCTGCCATTGAATGACTGTTAAACTACTCATGTGATGGTCCCCAAGTAAAAAAGTTATTACCCATGTCAGGAGGGAATGGTAATTAGAGTAAGAGACCCAAGAATTGGGGACCCAATAAAGGTGTGGGAGCGTTCAGGAGGTCAGAGCCGAATCATCCTAGAAAACTAACATTTTCTAATAATAAGGAAGTAGGTAAGAGGCAGTTTGGATGTTAGCTATGGAATAGCCTGCATAGAGCCTCAGAGTGCCCTAAGAAAACGAGACTAAGTGCCATGACAACTGAAGATCAATCTCAATAGGCACCTATGGGTGATCAAGAGATAGAAGAGACTAGTCATATGGTGGCATTGAGGATGTTAAATGCCTTGAAGAAACAATTCGAGTGCAAGAAGTAGGAAAGGGTCTTTTATATGTTGACACCT
Source organism: Cedrela odorata (assembly GCA_035584115.1). NCBI lineage: Eukaryota > Viridiplantae > Streptophyta > Magnoliopsida > Sapindales > Meliaceae > Cedrela > Cedrela odorata. The sequence continues at coordinate 6,749 of JAXCLQ010071776.1, forward strand.
TAATCAATGGAATTATGGCAAAGAGTATTATGGTAGATACATAGGCCACTCATAACTTCATTTTTGCTTCTTAAGTGAAACGCCTTGGGCTGAAGCTCGAGGTGGATGCTGGTTGCATCAAGACGGTTAACTCTAAAGTTTTACTAACTAGCGGGTTAGCGAAGCAAGTGCGAATGAAGATCGACACTTGGGAAGGTCAAGTGGACCTTGTGGCCGTGCAGATGGATGACTTTGATGTTGTCTTGGGAATGAACTTCTTGTTGGAGAAGGACGCAATCGTAGTTCCATTTACCAGTAGTTTGTTGATCATGGGAGAAAGGTCCACAATGGTGCCGTTTAAGGTCAAGCAACCCACGGAGGCAAAGCTCTTATTCACCCTTCAATTTAAGAAGGGGATTAATAGAGGAGAACCATCTTTCATTGTGATTTCGACCTCAGTGGAAAAGAGAAGAAGAGAGTTGACTCCATCGGAGATTGCTGATGTGTTGAAGGTGTTTGTTGAGATGATGTCAGACCAACTGCCTAAGACTTTGCTATCAAAGAGAACAATTGATCATTAGATTGAGCTGGTACCTAGGTTAAAACCACCATTACGTGCCCTTTACAGAATGGTCCCACCTAAACTAGCTAAACTTCGCAAACAATTAGATTAATTGTTGAAGGTCGGCTTCATCAGACCATCAAAAACACCATTCGGAGCCCCGGTGTTGTTTCAGAAGAAGCAAGATGGGAGCTTACGATTTTGTATTGACTATAGCGCTCTCAACAAACTAACGATCCGCAGCACTTATCTCATTCCTCTGATCACAGATTTGTTCGATCAGCTGAGTTCGGCTAAGTACTTCAAAAAGTTAGATTTGCGGTCGGACTACCATCAAATGAGGATTGTCGAGGGGGATGAACTAAAAACAACATGTGTCACTTGGTATAAATTGTATGAGTTTCTTATGACGCCGTTGGGGTTGACAAACACTCCTGCAATCTTCTGCACATTGATGAATTAAGTATTTCACGAATATTTGAATAAATTTATAGTGGTCTACTTGAATGATATCGTAGTTTACAGTAAGACATTGGAAGAGCACAAGGAATACTTGGTTAAGATATTCCAGAAGTTGAAGGATAACAAACTTTTTGTGAAGAAAGAGAAGTGTTCGTTTGCCTTGAAACGCATCAATGCATCAAATTCCTTGGCCATGTGATAGAGGAAAGTTGCATACGGATGGATTTGAACAAAGTGAGGGCTATCCAAGATTGGAAGACATCGACAAGTGAAAAAGAGTCCTTTCTTGAATTGGTTAATTACTGTCGGTGGTTCGTAGAGGGGTACTCAAAGAAAGTTGTACCGTTAACTAAACTGTTGAAGAAGGGCATAACGTGGGAATGATCTGAGCAGTGTAGAAGAGCCTTCGACAGCTTGAAAGGAGCAATGGTGAAAGATCCGATTCTTAGCATTTCAGACATAACCAAGCCATTTGAGATGCTGATCAATGTATCTGATTTTACATTGGGGGGAGTTTTATTGCAAGAGGGCCACCCGGTAGCTTATGAGAGCCAAAAGTTATCAGACCTGGAGCGGAGGTACACAACTCAAGAAAAAGAACTCTTAGCTGTGTTACATTGCTTACAGGTATGGAGACATTATCTACTGAGATCGAAGTTTGTGGTGAAGGCAAACAATATAGCTGTTAGCTACTTCCTTATACAGTTGAAGTTGACCCCAAAGCAAGTTTGATGGCAGGAGTTCTTTGTGAAATTCAATTTTCACTTTGAGCACAAAGCCGAAAGTTTGAATAAAGTGGCGGATGCTCTAAGTAGCAAGTCAAAGCTCGTGAGTTTAAAGAGGATGACAATCATATCAACTGTAACGATTTTGACACCCCTTCGGGAATGCATCAAGGAAAACTTTAAGAAAGATCCAGTCTCTCGAGCAATCTTAAAGTTGGTAGAAGAAGGGAAGACTCGCTGATTTTGGGCGGAATACGGGACAAAAGGCAATCGCTTATACGTTCTAAAAGCTGGAGATTTGCGGAGAATTTTTTTGAAGGAGTGTCATGACACCTTATTGGTGGGTCGTCCAAAATAGCTGAGAACATATGCCTTATTGAAGTAAGGGTACTATTAACTATAGTTACAGGATGATGTAGCGGAGTATATCAAAACTTGTCTCGTCTGCCAACAAGATAAGGTAGAAAAGTTAAAGACCCAAGATTGCTGGAGCCATTAAATGTCCCAAGCTGACCATGGGAGAGTGTCTCGCTTGACTTCATCATCAACCTCCTGGAGATTGGTGACTTGACTAATATTTTGGTGGTTGTTGACAGATTTTCCAAGTATGCCACGTTCATTCTAGTCTCAAAATATGGTGGAGCAAACGAGACCACAAGATTATTCTTCAAGCATGTGGTGAAGTATTAGGGAGTATCACAACATATTGTGAGTGACTGAGACACAAGATTTACAAGAACATTCTGGTCCGAATTGTTTAGTTTTCTTGGGTCGTAGCTGAATATTTCCTCGAGTTATCACCCCCAAACCGATGGGCAAATTGAGAGATTTAATGAGATGTTAGAAGAGTATTTGTGCCTATTTGTTAATGCCAACTAAAAGAATTAGGCGCAATTACTTGATATAGTATAGTTTTGTTTCAATGTAAGAAAGAACTCCTCAATAAATCGAAATCCATTTGAACTAGCGATGGGATAGCAGCCACTTCTACCCCACATAGTCATCGAGTATAAAGGAAAGGCTCTTTGGGTATTTAATTTCACTAAAGAATGGAGAACTAATGCCGAAATAGCTCTAGCTTATTTGGAGAAAGTAGCCACTAGGATATGGAAGTGGAGGGATAAAAATAGAAGACTGCTCAAGTTCAAACTTGGAGACTTGGTATTACTTAAGTTGATGCCAGAACAGATTCGCTTTTGAGAAAATTTAGACAAGAAATTTGTGCAGAAGTATGAAGACTTAGTTCCAGTCATCGCCAAGAGAGGGAAGGTTTCGTACAAGATCGAGATGCCAATCTGGATGAAGATATACTCGGTTGTGTATGTCAGCAAACTGAAGCTATGCCACGCTGACAAGGAAGATTTTACGTGCAATCAACTAGCAAGAAAGGAAATGAAGAGCCAATCATGGAAGAAAACTATCAAAGAAGTAGAAGAAATTTTAGTAGAGAGACAAGTGACCGTGGAAAGATGACGTCATACGGAATTTCTCGTGAAGTTGAAGGGTTTTGGTGAAGAAGACACTAGCTGGGAGAAAGCTGAAAAATTTGAGCTGTTTCAGCAAAAAATTGAAGACTTCAAAACAACACAATTGTTGAGGACGTCGATGATTAGGTGGGAGAGGATGTAAGGACCACATACATTTGCTCGTCCAGGGCTAGTTAATAAACTTATGGCCAGAAGTGGGGGATAATTAGGTGCCTCAAAAAGGCCTTAGCCATTAACATTCTAGGGCATAATTGTATACTCTTTCGTTCTTAGAATTAACGAAATAAGTTGTTTGTGTTGATTGTTTGAACTTGTTTGTCCGATGTATTGTGATGCTTGTTTGTTCAATACTTGTTTGCTCATTGATTGCTTGCTTTCGATTATTGTCATTTACTTGCTTATGTTTGTAGACAACTAACCTATTTGTGCTTACTACGTACATATTTATTTAAGCTGACTTACTAGTTCAACGTATTAAAGAGTACTGCTTAGATTTGAATTTCGTCTAAGAGAAAAATCAGTCCGTGACAGAAGGCCTCTTCAACATAATTTAGGCAATATTACAAATTCTTGGTATTATTTTACGTATAGCTTCTGTATCATTTGGAATAAAAGTAATGACATATTGATTATCGATGACTTAAAAATTCCAAAGATCAACCTTCTTTACTAATCCATTGAAAAAGGAAATGATCGTTAGGTCCATTAGTGTTCTAGATATCCAAAATTATGATTAAGATAATAATTACTAGTTAATTCTGTAGCTAAAATTGTCAATTGAAGAGGCATTCTTTAACAACATTTGGCACTTAAAACTGGAAGATAAGCTTTTAGTTGAATTTGCTTGTTAATAGATTGAGTGAGTAGCAGCTTAAAATTTGATTATTTGCTAAATGTTGAGATTTTATTTTCTTTTTGTCTTTACATGTAATATATGCAATTACTTAAATTCCAACAAACAGTAGTATTACAACCACCCAGCTAAACTTTATCATTACGGCCCACTGCCAATATTAAATTTACCACCATCACCATTACTATGTAACTTTTATTACAATTATTAATACTATACAATTGTCATGCCTTTAACTAATTACTTTTTATTTTAAACATGAAGTCACAGATTTAAACTGTTATGTTTGTTTAGTACTTGAGGACGGAGATATCTATATATATCCGCACATTTGATACGAGCTAACTTTCATTTAACTTAAAAAGTAAAGCTGAAAAAACGTTTATTCGTTTCTACTTATTTTTTACACTAATATTTGATATTTTGTGCTTCCATTTTATAACATTTGTGGTTTCAAATCCATGACGTCTCTATACTGAACATGCCCTAAGTATAAGCATGCAAAATATTTGAGCCAATCCTTCAACATGAGATAGAAG
>JAXCLQ010071777.1:0-11352 GCA_035584115.1 Cedrela odorata
GGCAAGAGGTGAGTTCCTTAGACTTCCGCATTTAAGTTTTAAAGATTTAAAGCATGATTTATGTTTCCATGCTTACACCATTTTCATCTGGCATCGCCCATCCCCAAACATCAACCGGATTGCAAACCTGTCCGAGGATATCCGGTGAGTCACTCTGATGCTTAGTTACATTTACCATAATATGATATTACATATACTGAGCAACACATGATGCATAATGCGGCAAAATAATGGACGAGTACGTTAATCAACTAATTAATTTAGCAGAGAATCTTTCTCAGCTCATGTGTGAAAATCTTGGTTTAAAGAAGGATTACCTAAAAAAGGCATTTGCAGGAAAAAAGGGTCCTTCTGTTGGGACAAAAATAGCAAAATACCCTCAATGTCCTCATCCAGTTCTTGTGAGAGGACTTCGAGAACACACTGATGCTGGTGGAATCATCCTCAAATTCCGTGATGAACAATTTTCGGGCTCAAAATTTTAAAAGATGGAGAATGGGTAAACATTCCACCATCCAAGAACAACACCATCTTTGTGGACACCAGTGACCCAGTGGAAGTGCTGAGTAATGGAAGGTATCAAAGTGCGCTGCACCATGTCTTGGCTGATAAGAGTAGAAGCAGACTTTCCATTGCAACCTTCTACAATCTTGCTGGCGATGCCACTTTTTCTCGTGCTCCCAAACTCTTATTTCCCAGTTACTACAGTTTTCAAGATTTCCTAAAGCTTTATGCCAACACAAAGTTCTCAGACAAGGCCCCCTAGATTCTAATCCACGAAAGAGATAGCTAATGGACACAATATATATAAGCTTGATGTTGTTACTTGTTATATTTTCCACAAAATAATATGTTTTTTATTTAATCAATTAGCAAAGAGAGTTATGCCGTTCAATTCTAAAGGAGATGACAAATGGAACTTCCGTTTGGCTTCATTTATCCTTTTAACTATATTGAAGAATAAACCACTTTTATCGATTTAACAGTTCACATGTTTGCCAAAATGAAATCCCATTTCATAGTTAAATCAAATGCTACGCATTGAGCAGTAAATTTATCAAGAAGTTGATAAAATTATGCATGATATTGACAACTTCTTGTCTTTACTAAAAGTATTCAAAGAGGTCCTACAGCCCTTTATTCTATTAAGTTTACGGTGATAGATATGTTTTCGTAAGTAATTATCAACTTTAATTAATTAAAATAATATACTACAAAACAGAAAAAAAAAAAGATAAATAATTAACTAAAAAATCAAAATGATACAACTACAAATAGACTTGTATAAAATTAAATACTCATTCTTTAAGTTGTTGTCGTTGTGTTGAATATTTTATGTGAACTTATTCAATGAGATATTCTCATTTTTATATCGTTGAACTCCCTTTGATTTAATGATATCCCCTTACCTTGATGGCATTGAATTCCTTTCAACTAGCACAAATTTTTCTCCCAAAAAATATCATGTTCGTCTCTTGAAGAACAATACTAATATGTCTTTACAACACTTAAGATATCTAAATCTCTAAGTTTAACAAAATATAAATTATAGACTTATTATTTTTACTAAGTTATTTTCACGTTAAAGCATGGATGAATACATGAACAACTTAGAAAAATAAAAACAAGAGAAAAGAAGTACAAAAATCGCACAAGGCTTCACTCTTAGGCATAGATACGACTTCTCCAAAACTGTAACACAGCTGAGAGTATTACATATATACAATGAAACCCTAAATCTTGTTGAAAGAAGATTTTTGTTTCCTAAACTCTAAAAGGAAGATTTCTTTTTAAATAGGAAAAAAATCCTAATTAAAACTATTGTTTCCCAATAATTATTCTTTCTTTTAAGTTATAAAATTGCCAACACAAGTTTCCTAGTTAAGCTTAATGTCCACACTTAACTAAAATAACTAGAAACCTAGAGTGAAAAACATTAAGACTTAAACCAAGACGTCCAAAATCTGCCAGTTTATTGTAACAAAACTTGCAACAAAAATTTTGTTTCCAGAATAAATTTAGAAGCTTTAATGTATGCGTCCATGGTAAGTTGCCATAAAATGTCAACTCTAAAAATTATAACAATCTCTCCCTTTAGCATTCTTTTGGCAAAACATCTCTATAATCATTACTTAACCTGAAATTACACAACTCAAACACAAAATAATAATAATAATAATAATAATAATAAAACATAAGTGTAGTGAATTAATATTTTGTTCATAAGTTAGCTTTCATAATGATTCCATAAGAAAAATTATCAAAACAAGTAATGACAATGTGAATAACTCCCCTTAAGTGAATGATCAACATGTCATATTATATTACTCTCCCTTTTTGCCAAAAAAAAAAAAACCCAAAGCAAGCACATGATGCACCAAAAGGAATAAGCCACAAAATCATAAAACAAGTTGATGTATTCAAAATAAAATTCCAAAGAAAACCGAAGAATGAAAACACCCAAAATGAAAATTTTTAGTAATAAAAAATGCATAAGCAAGAATTTGACGTAAACACTAACCAAGTGATGGAAGAAAATCCAAGAATCTAACTAGAAAACCAACCAACATTCTGAAATGTAAAACCAAGTATCAAAGGCAATGAAAAATACCCACCTCATAAGAGATAAAGCAATCTAATGATGATGTGAAGAACATCACAAAGGTATTGAGAGGTCATTGTGCTCTTCTTGGAACCGTGAGGCGGTAGAGGTTTAGTAGTAATGGGTGGTTGTGTAACTGAAACCAAAATTCATCAGTTGGAGGCTATGTAATAGGCATTAAAATATCATCAATTGAAGACTATGATGAAGGAACAAAAAGCTCAAGCTTAAGAAAAGAAGCTGTCGGAACATAAATAACTGGAGTTGATGTTGTAGGAGCTGTTGAAGCAGGTGGCTGCGATTTAGGATCAATAGAAGTAAGAGTTGATGTGGAAGCATGAGAGACCAAACAATGCATAATAAAATATCATTAGTCTAGGGACTCTGATATACGAAAGGAGTGGAAGTACATTGTGGCTCCCCTGAGGTTGTACAGATGAACAATTTTAAAGAAATTTCTTCAACATACTTAGAAATCGCAGGGCAGCAGATAAACTCTCAAATTCAATTTTGACGTTTTACTAATCCATCAAAGTCCTATAAATTAATGACAAAAATTGTAGAACGTTCCTTGTAAGTGTGTTGACTATATGGGAATGTCTACCTAAATCGAATGGTTGCCCTTTACCTATAATGATCAATACTTGTTTCAGTTATTGAGACATTGTTGTGTAGTGCAATGTCGGCCACCAATTTGAAATTGCAAGTGAATGTAGAGTGGAATAAAATGTGATCATCGAAGAGGCTACCAAATTAAATTCAACTGGCTATGAGGAAGTAATACTCATTAGTTCATAAGCAATCTCGTCTACAGTAAGTGTTAGAGTACTTAACAAAGTTGCTACATCAAAGTATTTACTCCCAAAGAATTTATTAATAACAGATGGTGAAAACTCAAACATATGACCTTGCACATACATAGTATGATGCCAAGAATAATGTGTTGAACTAATATTCGTAGACAAACTAGCATGGAACTCATACACAATTGAGGTCACAAACTAACCTACTCGTGTAACACTTTCAAGTAGATTATTTTTCATCAAAACATTAACAACTCAACATTCTCTAAATTGTTCTAATTATATCACCCTTTCACATATAAACTTCTTCCAATTATAATAGATTATAAATGTTGACCCCACTAGTATAAAATTTATCAAAAAATGCTTCAAAGACATCAATATTAGATTCTGAACATACTTGTTTTCCCTTTCATTTTTGTTTAATAGAAGTTGAAGCCTTTAGTGAACTCAGTTCTTATCTAGGGTTTGAAAACTCAGTTTTCGATTGCTTAATGTCTATTAATTGCTCTGAAATAGCCAGTGGAGAAGCTACATTGTCAGCCGAAGTATCTTCCTTATTTGAATTAGATGATACTATGTCGAATAATGCTGGTAGAGGAAAAAAAATACGTGAATGTCATCTAGAACAAGGAGTCGATGCAACTCTGAGATGTTGTAAAATTTGTCAGGTGTGATAAAGACTCATTGGTAATGGCTTGATCGATATAACAAGTTTGACAATTAGTGACGAATATATGTGTGATATATTTTCTTTTCATCACAAATAGAAAACATAGCATGACAAAATCATTAATTCGTCACTTATTTTCATGGTTTGAGTATTTTATGTGACGATATTTTATTTGATTACATGATAGCATTACAAAAAATTTAGTGCCAAATTTTCCACCAAAATTAGATGGAGGAAAATATTTTTAATAACGACTTAAATATTAGATGATAATTATATTATATCATCAATTTAAAATGTGTTCTGTGACAAATTCTAAAACGTCTTGCTTTTTATACCTCATTGGATATGATGTCATTAATATTAATGTATATTATTAATGACAACTCTGATTTTGTCATATATCTTATAACATAATTGGTGACGTGAACCACGTTACTAAAATATAAGTATTAATGACATTATATTTACCGTAACAAATAGTATACTAATGTATGACAATATTAAATAATGTCATAATTTATTAATTAATTTAATGACATTACTCATTCGTCATTGATTAAATCAAATTGATGTATAATTATAGGTAACAATAGTTAGTTGTCACCTATGTATAATATCATTGGTGACGTATACCATCGTTACCAAAATATCAATATTAATGGTAATATATTTATCATTACAAATAGTAGGCCAATGTATAGCAATATTCAGTAATGTCATAATAAATTAATTAATTTAATGACATTAATCATCCGTTACTGATTAAATCAAATTAATGTATAATTATAGGGAATAATATTTAGTTATCACCTATGTATAACATCATTGGTGACGTACACTACTGTCACCAAAATATAAGTATTAATGATATTATATTTATCGTTACAAATAGTATGAAAATATATGATAATATTGAGTAATATCATAATTTATTAATTAATTTAATGACATTAATCATTTGTCACAAATAAAATCAAATTGATGTATATTTATATGTGACAATATATAGTTGTCACCTATATATAACATAATTGGTGACGCTAAATAACGTCAATAAATTAGAAAATAATATATATTTTAAGTTAAATATGTAATAATTTATTTTTCATCATTATTAATATAATGCAGCAATTGAATTATTCACTTTAATCTACCATTGTCTTTTGATTTTTTTTGTGATTATTAGATTAATAAAATTAGTTAATAATATATATATATATATATATATCGTTTTTACCTTATGATAATACAAGTTTTATAATTCTAATTTCTAGATAAAAGTTCTTAATTGATTAAGAAAAAAAAACAAAAACATGTTAACTGGTTAACACTCTAATTAACTCAATTATGCCTTTAAAATTCATATAAAAAAATAATAAAAGCATGTTAACTGGTTAATACAATTCTACCTTCAAAATTAAATAATATAAGCATGTTAACCAACTAACACTCTTGTTAACTGGTTAACCCAAATCTACCTTTAAAATTCTTTAAAAATAGACTCTTGCAAACATATAAAGATAATTTCCTTGACTAGCTTAGTTCTTCTTAGCCAATAAACAAATACGTGATAATAAGAAGAAAAATAAGAGGAAAAAGGCATAACAAAATTTAATGTTGCAAAAATAAGAGGAAAAAGGTATAACAACAATAAGAATCCAACATCTAGTAAAATTTAGGATCTATATCACCATCATAATCATCATCATTACAATGAAATTCCTCCTTGTCGATATCTTCAAGACCTTCTTGACCCTCTTGATCAAAGTCTTCCATGGAAGCATCATCGGTTAATTTCTTACTCCATTTAGCAAAATTGGAATGAATGACTTCTAGAGCAACATCGTCTCGATGAAGTGGTCCTTCTTTAAAATCATCAACATGGATAGACTTGCCACTTTCATCAACTTTAATTTCTTAATCTATGTTATCTTCTACATTAAACTTCAATTTCTTGATCTATGTTAACTATTTAACAATCTTTTATATAATCTAATTTAATAATATCATTAAGACACTATAAAAGTCCAATCGCTCCTCTTTATGATTTCCTTCAACTATAACACCATTATTTTGACTTCTTAAATGAAAGTCTTGTTCTTTTGTATGGAACCTAACCCCATGAACAATGCATCCTGTGTACTTTTTAACATGTCTATCAGGACTAAAAGCTAGTGAAAATAATTCATCTAACATTTCTTGTGAACATTGATTTTGCAATGATGTAATTTACCATTTAATAAAAATATCAATATTAGTAAAATTATTTGTTAACATTTTTTTTATAATTAATTTCAGAACTATACTTATCTTTTAAACTATAAGGGAAACTACTCTTTATGCCTTTCTTTGAAAGATAATGTACTTTGCAGCTTAAGTTCCATTTTATGTTTACTATAATTAAAGGTCAAAAAAATTATATTATTTATTTGTACATTGAATAATTCAAATATGATTAAGCAAAAGACTTAAGCTAAAAATGGGTTGACAAGTTCACAATTGTTCAATATATACCATTGAATCATCTGAAACTCTTATTCTAATAAAATTTCATATTTTAATGCACCAAAAAGGAGAAAACTTTTTGAAAAAATTCTTAATTCTTGGCCAATCATTTCCTTACCTCCATCATAGTTTCTCTCTTCTCGATTAAAATTAGTCTCAATCCCAGAAAAATGCATAGAATAAAATGTTAAGTATTCATTAGCATTATATGATTCTACAATGCAACCCTCTGGATGAGCTTTATTTTGCACGTATGCCTTAAGTTTCATCAAGAACCTAATAATGAACAAAATAACTTAATTAGACTCTTTACTTAATTTTGTATTAAATTAGAAAATTTAGTTTAGTACCAAAAATATAACATTTCAATAGGATAATCCATCGATAATGCACAGGTCCTCTAAGCATGGCCTCATGTGGCAAGTGTATAGCCAAGTACACTATCACATCAAAAAATGCTGAAGGAAATATTTTCTCAAGCATACACAAAATAATGATAAAATCAACTTGTAAATCCTCCAAATCCTGTCTCTTTAATGTTTTAAAACATAATCGCTTAAAGTAATTACCTAACTCATTCAATGCTTGAAAGACATCTTTCGGTACAAACTTTTGACTGGTAACTGGAAGTAGTCTCTATAAAATAATATGGCAATCATGATTCTTCAATCCCGAAACCTTACTATATCACTAGAATTTGTACATCGTGAGATATTCGAAGCATAATCCATTTGGAAACTTCACTGATTTCAAAAAATCACAAAATTCCTTCATTTCATCATTTGTCACGAATGTTTTTCTTAATAGGCATGATATTAATATTATGTCGTAACTTTAATGTTTCCTAATAAGGCAACTCAAATAAGATGCTCTTTTTAGTCCTATTCAACTCTATAGGGGTTCATCTTCTCTTCTATTATTCGGATGCTTTCCAAATTTGATATCTTTTAAAACCTCTAATTGATGTAACAAGCCAGTCTTACATAGTTTCATAAGCTTTGGCCTATTTTCTGCCTTACCATCAAATAATATGCTTCTTCTCCAAACATGTTCTTAAGGCAGAAAATGATGGTGATACATGTAACAGATCTTGTTTCTTAACTTTCAATAAGGAGTTTCATCATTACACATAGGACATGCCAAATATCCTTTATACTCCAGCCAAATAAGTCCCCATAAGCTGGAAAGTCATTTATAGTCCATAGAATTGCAGCATGCATTTGAAAATATTCTTTTTTGGAAGCATCATAAGTCTGCACCCATTTTCCCACAAATCTTTTGACTCATCTATCAGTGGTCTCAAATAGACATCAATATCTTTTCCTACAAAGTTTTTTCTAAGAATAAGTAAGGACATCATTATAAATGGCTCTTCATACATTTCTAAGATAGAAGGTTATATGGCATAACCACAATGAGCCACATGCTGTAGGTAGAGCTCATGATTCCAAAAGGATTAAACCTATCAGTTGTTAATCCAAGCCTCACATTGCGTGGATCATGAGTAAACCATTTATTCTCCTTATCAAATGTTTTCCAAGCATTTCCATCAGCCGAGTGCCTTAGTGTATCATTCTCAATACGTTTCTTTTCATGCCACTGCATATCCTCAGCCATTTTCTTAAACAAAAAAAAAAAACCTTTGTATTCTTGGCTTCAAAGGAAAATAACGCAAAACTTTCTAAGAAATTTTTGTAATATCCCGTGCTTATGTAGACATCGTTGGAATCAAGCCAAATTAGAATAAAATGGGCTCAAGTGTATAAGTAAATTTTAAGCCCAATAATGTGTTTAAGCCTATGAGTTATATTTTAGGTCCAAGAATATAGATTTAGCCCATGAACTATGCTTAGGCACAAATATGGAATCCAAGCCCATTTATTTTCTTCAAATCTTAGCCATTCATTATATTTTCAATCCTAGCCCTTCATTTGTTTAATGTGTTGGCTTAATTTTGGCTATATATTAAATTAAATAATTTGGTTTATTTTTGGCCAAGTAAAGTGGAAGCAAGTTCGCAACATTTTAGCCATTGGATTTCAAGTTTTAATCCAGGCCATTGATTAAATCAATGCATTATTAAATTATTAAAATATTAATTTTCAACTTAAGAAAGGAAGAGGTGAAACCATGAGAAAGAGAAGGGAGAAGGAGGAAACAACCAAAGAGGAAAAAGAAAGAAAGAAAGTGAAGGAAAAATTGGGAATAGTTGAGTTTGATCTATGTATTTTAGTTTATAAAATTTTGTGTTGATTTGTTTATTATGTTGAGAACTTAAAATTTTATGTTAGGGTTTAGTTAAGATACTAGTTTATAGATTAATGTTGTGTATATTAAAGATGATGATGAAGATTAAATTGGAGATATTAGTACAACAGAAGCAATTGTGTATTTAATTACATTTCTAATGCTTATTAATAATGATTAAAGTATTATGAATGGTTCCATTGTAATTTATGAACCATGTTTATATTGAATCATATTATATCCTATATCCGAAATTAAGGTTCACTGAAACAGTGTTCATTCATATAGACATAAGATGAGTTCTAGAACTCCAAATTAGGCATTGTAAGAAGCTATAAAAAGTAAACACATAAAGATACGATATATCCAAAATTCAGCTACATAACTTTTGGATGAGTTCACAGAGAAGTTGACAATATGGTTATTCTGTGCAGCCCAGTCATTAACATTAAGCTAGACCTTCTATACCGTAGTCGTGTTCACTTAATCCAAATTAAGTTTCTTCAAATCTTGAGTAATGTTAGTTATATATACCTAAATTTACAATATATCTTAGCACGTTTAGTATTTATATGCATTAGTTCATATATATTAATGCTTCGATTCCTCTAACAAATAAATGATTTTATTAAAAATTTTCTTTCCACTTACTAAGTCTTCCCAAGACTTACCCCTCTCCTCACTTCAATTTTGTAGGTACTATGTATGATCCAAATGTATAGCAGTTTTCCTCAAGGGTAAGCTAATGGATCAGGATATCAATATGTAGTCACTAAGGGTTTTGGGTCTACATAAGCATAGTTGTGTTTAGTTCGGGCATTACAGCCCTAATTGTGTTTTATGATCAGTGACATATATATGTATTTTGTAAACCCTGTATTTTGAACATAAGCATGGGATGGTCAATTAACGACGTTTATCTTTGCATTTGCATGTATATACATGTAGTTAACACACAACAGAGGCTTAGGTGAATTTAAATTTTGTTCAATGATATGAATATAATTAGTTAAATGATATGAGTATAATTAATATGATGTTGTGATTCAGAATTTTCATAAGTTGAATTACGGTATATTGTCCTATGCTAACGTATTCGACAATCTCACTAGCCGATTAATGAATAGGGTTAAGGAGCAATGCCCTTATAAGGGTCCGGTGGGCGGAGCCCCAAAAAAATTTTTATTTTAAGTTTTTGTGAGAAAATGGATAATTAGATAGGAAGTATTGATACCTAAAGATAAAAAGTATCAATACATTTGGATTTCGGGTCGATACTTGATGAAGGGATCGATACCTTCACCAAAGGTATCGATACATGAAGAATACAAATCGATGTCCATTGAATGAATCGATAATTATGAATAAAAGTATCGATACCTTGCAAGTCAGTAGCTTATGAAGAAATTTCATATTGATCGGATTGATATCTTTTTCAAAGGTATCGATTCGTGGCCAAGAGGTCAATACTTAAAGAGGAAAAGTATTGATACATTGAAAACAGAGAGTTGAAAAATATTTACAAGGTGAACCAGATCGATACCCTTCTCAAGGGTATCGATCTGTGACAAAAATGATCGATATATTAGAGTAAATGTATCGATACTCAAAGTAGAAGGAAATTCCAAAATAGAAACTAAATGAAGGTATCAATACTTAAGTTTAAAGGTATCGATACATTTACAAAGCAGATCAATACTTGGGTTAAAAGTATCGACACTTTACGCAAATCTAGAAAAAAAAGTCAACAGACAAATTGGTCATTTTATTCATTATACAAATACCCAAAAAGGGAAAAACTATTTTGGCAGCTCCTTATTCGTGCATTCTTTTCTCTCTCTACAAAAACAATTTCTCTCATTTTCTCTCACTCTCTCTCTCTCTCTCGAATTTTCTTGCAAAACTAAGTAAAACTCTTAGGTTTTCTGTTAAATCCAAAGCCTATAGATTCTTCATCTCCTTCTCTATAAATTGGTGCCACATTTGGGCTAAGAATGGCAAGAAAGAACAAGAACAGAAAGTAAAGTTCAAAGAAAAATTTGGGGCTTTGCATTCAAACAATAGTATGAGGTTCCTACACACTTCTACGGGCTAAAAGTAAGCATATTAACACATTTCAAGTGCAATTTTTTATGATTTTGAACATATTAGAAATCTAAGATTACTGTTCATTTGTGTAGGAAGTCTAGTTTTGTGAAATGAAATGGTATAATTGGAAGTATGTAAATATTGTATATGTGTCAAATGATTATTTGGAATGGGCATATTTCGTTTAAAAACAAAAATACAGAATATGAAATGTATACATTTCATTATAGATGGAAATTTAAAAAAAAAATTGGGAATAAATACGGCTATAGGATTTCATTTGTCAAAAATCAAATAAATGGCCCGTTAATTTAGCCTCGAGAAGTGACATGTGTCAACCACAAATATTTAAATATATTTTTCACGAATCATGCATTTAATGTATTGAGATTAAATTAATTAGAATCGTGAAATTTAATATATATATATAT
>JAXCLQ010071779.1:0-11350 GCA_035584115.1 Cedrela odorata
AGTTAGATATACTTTGATACATTTTATTAACTAGCTTGTTGATTTCTTCACGAATGATCAAAATATTACTATTTGTTGATGCTGCAAAAATCTTTCTTTGGACTTTTTGCACTAGCAACAATCTCCTTCTTCTTTGTTTACTTGTCTGTTTATTCTGAGATCACAATTTGAAGTTAAGGGAGATAAAAAACCGGTTGTCTGATGAAAACCTTCCGATGCTTAATTTAGGGTTTTACTTTTTAATGTGAAAGAGAAAAGAATTAAGCAGAATATATGCTAGTAATCTCAGAGTTTTATTATTCATACCTAGTTGTTAATCTGAAATAGGTATGTCGTTATGCAAGAATCACAAAAATTTCACTAAATAAGCGTGGACTTCCAAATTTTGTGGGATTCCATGCCCTTTTTCATAGAGTGTGCCCACTGGGCTTAGGATTCTTATTATGTAAACAGTTTTATTTGTTAAGAATCATTGTAGAGTAATCCGGAAAATAGTAGGGAAGGAAACAAATCCTTTGCAAATACGTAACTGTAATGAGGTCTCGGAAGCCACTAAGTGAGGTTTCTTTATATACTGAAGATGAGCTTCGGAGTTGCAAGTCTAAGGCTTTTTTTCGTCGTAGCCGAGACCTTTACAAAATGACCTCTGGATGTGGTTCCATCTCGAGGCCTCTCAATTGACCTTAAGAGGTTTAAGCTTTTATTATTCTTAAAGTCTCTGTCGGTCTCTGGGTAGTTTTTCTCGGACCAGGTCAAGTCTCAGGTCATTACTTTAGCTCTTCTTGATGCTTTATGCTAGGTTGGTTGCATCTTGGGCCTTTTATACGTTCTAGCCGTATCCCTAACATCAAGCCCTTCAGTTTTAGTAAAAAAATAATTATTTTTGATAAAAACTCAAAGGTTTATTTGAAAAGACATGACTATTCGCAGATTTAAATGCTTAACTTAAAATCTGCTAGTTTCTCATACGTGGCAGATGTTGATTAGACTTCGGGATCACGACGTTTCTGGCCCCAAGAGATTTGGTTGGCTTTAATGATGGTCTCCGCCTTTATTATTAATGAAAGGCATTCCCACAGTTTCTCTTCTAACGTGGTGTCATCTCGTCCTTTAATTTGTAACACATACAGATGGTTGGGGTTCCTCCATTCTTTTAAATACCTTATATTTTCACATTTTCACCCCTTTTCACTTCTACTTATATGCTATCATTCTTTAAGTGTTTCAAGTGGTTCCATCAGCAACAAAACCTTTAACACTCTAGAGATGACTTCACGCTCCTTGCATCAACTACAATAACTAGTAAGTCTCTATTTCTTCTTTTTACTTGTTATTTATTAAATTTGCGGCATTATAGTATGGCTATGTCTATTGTTGGATGACTTTTAAGAGTAGAGACCTTAGGTGTTTGCTTCGCAAGTTATCAGTAATCCTAGAGTAGCCTTTAATTGTCTTGTTTTTCCATATGAATAGAAATGGAATCTGTTGGTAACATGGCTGTTTTTGGGGGAGGTAACTTTGAATGAGAGATGACCATTGTACCTTCTCTTGCTCCCATCTCGATCAAACGGGATTTATCATCATACGACGCGGACCGATTCTCTTCAATCACCACGAAGTCAGATTTAAAGGTCTATACTAGGAGTTATAATGTCCATGAAGGGATTTACCTTAGAGTACTCGAGATAGATGAACTTCCGAGTTGTCCACCTGAGGGGGAGGTCGCATTTAATGAAGAGTTGTTTCATTTAGGTGTCAGACTCCCTCTCCAACCCTACTTTGCCTAAATTCTCGTTTCTTTTAGGATTCCCCCACACCAGTTGAGTCTGAACAGTTAGAGGATCCTGGCTGGTTTATTTGTTTTATGGTACTAGGTTTCTGACTTTGCTCCTTCCATTCAAGAAATATAACATATGTACATACTAAAAAGGAATCTCACGAAGAGTCTGGGGTGGTATTACCTCCAAAATCGTCCTGATAAATAGAATCTTATTATTGGTAATCCTTACAGTAACAAGAACTGGAAGGATAAATGGTTCTTTGTGGGTGGAGATTAGAATCCCAATCTTGGCTTCCTGGTACCAAGCTCATTTGGAGAGGCAATCACCAGGAGTAATTTGCCTGAATTAGACTTGCGTAGTTAAGAGAGGGTAAGGTTAGTCAAGGAGTCAGCCTCTAGCCAAAGAACTCTGCTTTCAGAGAACGATCTAATCTTGTCAAGTCTTATAAACTTTTGTGTGTCTAAGGGCGATCTGGCTTCAGAAAAGGTCGCTCAAAGGGGTAAATATCTTGGAACTTTCATTTTTCTTGTGTCTAAGCTGTTGTGTCTGACCTCAGTTTTATTTGTTTTTGCAAGAGGGAAAGGTGAAGCGGCAAGCTGTAGATATGGCATCCAAGGCAAGGTCTCAAAAGAAAAAACAGATGTTTGGTTAAGATGAGAAGGAGCTAGCTGAACCTTCTGAACTTCTTCCTTAGGACCTTCCTATAGGGAAGATAAGGTTTTTCGAGCACTTCCTTCCTTGTATCAATCAGCAGGTCAAGAATATCAACTATAAGTTTTCTAAAGATCTTGTTAGGCTCTCAGGCGAGTTGCTTTTGAATTTCCAACTGAAATGGTTAGGTCAGGTGAGTCTATTCCCTTTTAATTTTGTAGGATTAATGAAGTTTACTTTAACTTGGCTTCTGATAGTTTTGTGTATTGGTGACTTTCTACTCAACGACATTATAGCAAGGCACCCTTGTGGATGACTTCTCTAGGGTGTTTAAGGTTGAGAAGAAAGCTGAGAAGGCGGAAGAGAGCTTGGTACTAGAGAAGACCAAGTTTGAATCCGACCTTGGCAAGTTGGCTCAAGAGCGAGAGGAGCTCTAGAGTCCAAGCTTAACAATTTAAGGGAGGAGTGTCAGAGACACCTTTAAGATTTTGATAAGGCATGCGAGGAGCTTCGAAGAAGCCTGGAAGTGGATAGGTAGAAGAACCTATCTCTGGTTAGAAAGATTAAGGAGGATGAGAAGGCAATAGGGGTTCAACTTCGTGAGCTGGTCAATGACAGCATTGATCTGACTTGCCAGACGTTCTAGGACTAATATCTAGATTTAAACCTAACTTGCTTGTATAAGGCTCTGGGAAGCGAGCCTCCGCACCGAGATGAAGAGTTCTCAAATGGGGTCTTTCCTGACAGGGAAGAGCATCCCAATATCAAGACAGAGTATGTGCCCCCTATGGAATCCATGACAGGTCACTCTACTGAGCCGCCACTTGCCACTATAATTGAGCCGATGAAGGTCTCTTCTGCCGAGGTGGTAAAAGTTCCACCCTCTTTTGAGGGCATCCTTGCTCTTGAAGTCCATCCTGCCTACCTGATGGACCCTCAAGTCAACCCTTCAGCCAACCCGACCATTGAAGATATAATTCATTTTTTTTTATGCAATGTAATACACCTTGTACATTAATGGAACATTAATAGAAATTTTTGTATCTGTATTGCTTTGTCTTTCTTTGTTTTCTTTTACATTCAATATTTTGTTCAATCCATAGGCTTCAACTGTTATCTAAACTTGTAATATTTCCAAAAATAAATCTTACCGCAACCAAGTTAATTGAGTGTCGTAAGACTTGTCACTAAACCTTCTAACCTTTCTGTCTTAGATTAGATGTTCTTCAAGTAGAGATTGCGTTAATTTTAACTTGATCTTTTAGACTTAACAGATTGTCATCCTGACTTTAAATTGTTGGCGATAATCTAAAATTTGTCGTCCTTTATGTACTTTGAATTTATTCTTCCAACTTGATAAAACCTAGGGTACTCTTGCCCTAGGCACCCATAGACTCTGACTTTTTTGGAGATGATGTCCATGGCGTTCTTCAAGCAAAGGACCTTATTATTCTGGGTTGGTTCGAATATTTAGTCTTTTTGAAATCTTATACGCTTCGTATTCAAGGTTTTCACTATGATTCATTTGAGCCTATCGTGATTGTTGAGTATATATATATATATATATATATATTTTCCCGAGAACCCATTTAACTGTTGTATACCATGAGATCATGCTAAGGGTTTATTTGAGTTAAGGATAATATTATCTCGGGGCGGAATATAAAGTGGATGTTTGGGAACTAGGTTGCCCATGTCCGGGTTTTGGGAGGACATTACCCCAAGATATTTTAAAGATCCAACCTTCTGGAAACTACTCTCACTTTTATAAGTACCAAGGTCATACTCATGGCTTATTCAAGTAGTGGACACTATTACTCTAAAGGCGAATAAGAACTAAAAGCCTGGGAACCGTGTCGCCCATATTTGGATTTCGGGAGGAAATTACCCCGAGATGTTTTGTTCTTCTAGAAACCACTCTTGCTCTTATACGTCCTGAGGTCATGCTTAGGGTTTATTCGAGCTGTGGATAATATTACTCCAGAGATGCCTGAGAGGTAGACATCTGAGAACCGTGTTACTTATATTTAGGCTTTGGGAGGAGATTACCCTGAGATGTTTTGGTTTCTTTATTCTTGGCTTGGATTTATTCGACAGTCAACGCTTTAAACATTCAACATTCTACAATTTTCTAACTCTATTCCCTGTTGGTGATTCTAGTTTGTCAACTTCGAGTTTGAGAATTTGAACGACTTTCTGTGACCTTTTCCAGTTTGCCCCAAGAACATTTTCTCCTAGTATCTTAGTGTTTAGGGTTACTTGTCTCAATACTCAATCTCTTATTTGAAAGGAACAATGCCGAACGTGTTTATTGTAATACTTGGCCAGTCTTTATTAGTGGGCCGTTGCCTTTATCATCACCCGATCCCTTTTCTCTTCCAGCAAGTCTAGCTCTAAGCTTAAGTTATGGTCATTAAATATCTCGTCGTAGTTGCTGACTTGGAAAGTTGGTATATCAATCTCGATAGAAATCATTGCCTCACATCCAAAAGTTAGGCTATAAGGAGTTTCGCCTATGGTCACTTTCGGAGTGATCCGATATGCCCAAAAAATCTCGGGAAGTTTGTTAATCCATGCATCTTTGTGCTCATTGAGCTTCTTTTTTAGTGCCTTCTCGTTGATCTTGTTAGTGCCTTTTACTTGTCCATTAGCTTTTAGGTAAGCTGGTGTTACGAATCTGAGGTCAATCGAGAAATTCGAGCAGAATTCCTTGAAGCTCGAATTGTCAAATTACTTTCCGTTATCCATGATCAGTGCTTGGGGTATTCCGAATCAGTAAAAAATGTTGTGTTTAACATATACCATGATCCTTTTCTCTACGATGGCAGTCAATAGCTTAGCTTCTACCCACTTTGTGAAGTATTTAATAGCCACTATGGCATACTTTATGTTGGCTCAAACTGGGGGCAGTGGTCCAATGAGATCAATTCCCCACTAAGAGAATGGCCAAGAACTTGACAAAGAGGTCAGCATCTTTGGGGGTTGTCTCAGGATGTTGTCACACACTTGACATTTGTAGCAAGTTTTTGCTACCTGTGCTGCATCCTATGAGAGTGTCGGCCAGTAATACCTTGCCTCAAGATCTTATAAGTCATGGATTGAGCTCTTCTGTATCTGTCACATACTCCACGATGGATTTCTTCTAGAATTCGAGTCGCTTTCTCAGGTTTGAGGCCTCGGAGTTTGCCGTCTCAGATGTGGGATATTATTCCATTTATCTAACAGTGGTAAGGATCTAACTAAGCCACGCAAGGTTGATGTTTACTTGCTTTTGTGCTCCTTTGCTCTAGTACTTCAATTGAAACTAAGGCGGGGATATTCCCTTTGAAGGTAGAGGTCAACCTTGTTAGCATGTCTGCCTTCGATTTTTTGCCCTTGGGATTTGTTTAATTGTGATGGTCTTTAACGTGCTCAAAAGTCATCTAGCTTTCTTCTCTAGGTAGGCGTGTATATTGCTTTCTCGAGTATGAAATTGTATGTCTATTTGGCTGGCTACTAGTTAGGAGTCACAGTGAATACCGAGGCTTGTGATTCTTAGTGCTTGAGTTAACTTAGTCCCTGCAATCAATGCCTCATACTCTACCTCATTATTAGTAACCTTAAAATCAAATTTTAAAGAATACATTACCTCAATTCCTTCAAGGCTTACAAGAACTACACCAGCTCCACCCTCTTGTGCGTTCGAAGCTCCATCAATGAAGAGGCTCCAGATCGATTTGGCTTTGTTTGAGATGATCGAGTCTTTCTACCCTTGGACAGGATGCTTTTCCAAGATTCAATAGATGAAGAAGTGCTCAGACACTGATCTTTCAGCTATGAAGTCTGCCAAGGCTTAACCCTTTATTGCTTTCTTGGGCTTATAGTTGATGTCAAACTCACTGAGCTCAACAGACCACTTCACTAACCGACCTGAGAGATCCAGCTGATGCAAAATTTGTCTCAGTGGCTGATTTGTTAGTACTACCACCTAATGAGCTTGAAAGTAAGGTCTAAGCTTTCTAGTTGCTATTATTAATGCTAGCGCTAACTTCTCAAGTGGTAAGTATCTCATCTCTACGTTCCAATAATGCCTTGTTAGTGTAATAAATGGGGCAGTGGATCTTCTCAACATCTTCTTTTACCAAGACTGAGCTTACAGAGTGGTCGCTTACAGAGTGGTCCCCAATTTCAGATCTCGTTAGGTGCAATGGCGATGCAAGATATTATTTCAGCTCTTGAAAACTACAATTACATTCATTTATCCATTTAATCCTCTTTCCATTTTTCATGATTTGAAAGAAAGGGAAACACCTGTCAGTTGCTTTAGACAGGAACCTGCTCAATGCCACTAATCACCCCATTAAGCTTTAGAGTTCTTTGAGAGTGGACGGGGACTTTAAATCCAATATGGCTTTGATCTTTTATGGATTAGCTTCAATGCCTCGTTCACTAACCATATATCCCAAGAACTTTCTAACTTGAACTCTAAATGCACATTTTTCGAGATTCAGCTTCACATTGTAATTTCTCAAGTAGGAGAAGGTTTCCTCCAAATACTTTTGGTGGTCTCGGTCTTTTAAGGACTTAGTGATCATGTCATCCATATACACCTCCATGGTTTTCCCAATCAATGGCTTGACGACCCGATTGACCAACCTTTGAAAGGTGGCTCCAACGTTCTTCAATCGGAAGAGCATCATCACTCTATAACAATACAATCCCTGATTAGTCATAAAGGTTATCTTCTCTTAATCCAGCTCGTGCATTTTAAGTTAATTGTATCTCGAGAATGCATCCATAAAACTTAGCAATTCACGATCAGTCGTTGAATCTACCAGTTGATTGATTTAGGGCAGTGGGAAACTATCTTTAGGATAGGCTTTTTTCAAATCAGTGAAATCCATACACTTTCCTTCTCATTGGCTTTCTTGACCATTACTATGTTTGACACCCACTCCGGGTAGTGTACTTCCTTAATAAATTTGGCTCTCATTAATTTATCTACCTCAGCGTGCACTACTTCTCTTCTCTCAGTGTTGAATGGTCTTCTCTTCTGCTTTACTGGCTTATATTGGGGATTAATGGCAAGCCAATAGGAGATCACTCGAGGATCAATGCCTAGCATGTCTCTGTGGGTCCATGCAAACACATCGATGTGCTTCTTCAGGATGTCCTTGAGTCCTGCCTTCTACTCCTTGGAAAGTTGGGCATCAATCTTGACAGTTTTTTGAGGATTTTCTTGGCTCAAAATAACGAACTCGAGTTCTTTTACAGACTCTAGCACTAATGGCTTGTTGCTCTGCTCGATTTATCTCGTAAGTTATTGTTGTCTGCCTCAAAAACTTCTTCCCAATGATGTTTAGATAGACAATATAAATTTTTTTAGAGGACTGCAAAGCACGATCGAGCCTCCTTATGATTCCTCTTAATAATTTTGATCTCATCTTCTGCTCAGAATTTCAACTTCAAATAGTGTATACTCTCTACTGCCTTTATGGTTCTAAAGAATGGTCTCCCAAGAATCATTATGTAAGGTATTCTAAGATCAACTACTTGAAACTCTACCATTGTTGTCTTCTGGTACGGCCTTTCTCCCATGGCAATAAGTAGTTACACTATTCTCATCGGGTAAATACACGATTCTCAGAAACCATAAAGGGCAGTCTCAGTAGGTTTCAGTTCAGATCCTCAATCTCCAAAGAGTCTAGTGTTTCCTTGAAAATAATATCAGTCAAGCTTCCCGTATCCACCAAGATTCAGCTAACTTGAGCTGTTCCCACTATCAAAGTTCTTACCAGTGCATCATCATACGGGTAGTGGACTCCTACTTCATCCTCATCTATAAACATGATGAACACTGAAGTGAGTTTTTGTTTCTTCTCAACTCGGACAATTTGAATGTCCGAGGTGGTATTCGGTAGTGAATATTTCTAATGATTCTTCCTCATTCTATTCAAATTCCCTGCCAATGTCACCTCACCTAAAATCACCATTGTCCGCTCTTCCTGCCCCCTCTTATGTTCGATTTCCTAATCAGAGGCTTTGAACTCTTCTTTATTTCTTGCCACAAAGTTCGACAGATAATTGTTCCGAACCAAGATCTCGACTTGGCTTTTAAGATCAAAGCACCCATCTATCAGATATCCAGTGCTTTTGTAGAATTCGCAAAACTTAATCTTAGCTTCCCTGATGGGTTTAGTTCATATGGCGCGGTTTTATCAATATGGTTCCCTGTCTTTTGATTTCTTTCCAAACTTGAGAGAGTGAAGCTTGATCTCCTTAGATATGTGCTACTCTTTTTTCCTCATCTCTTCTCGTTGAGTGGTATCCTCTTAGAGAAAATTTGTCTCTTCCACTTGAATTTCCATTCCGCTCTTAAGCTAACTTATCCTTTTTCTCGAAGACCTAGAAGTTTCTCTTGTTGTCACGTCTTCTCCTAGGATCATTTCTTTGATTTTGTGTCTCCCCCTAAGGTTACAGTTCAAAGAAATTTTCTTCCCTTAGCTTAAGGGCGATCTGATCTTCAATCTTAATTTCGTTCAATAGCTTCCTCTAGGTTGTTTCATAGGTAGTTACAAACGACTTTCACACAAAATACCATCCTCTTTCCACCCGCAGGCTTTTCCTGAGAACTTTCAAGGCCAAAGAATAATGATAAGCCCTCAATTCCATCACCTCGTCGTGATATCTCTTGACAAAATTCCTGGAGCTTTCACTTTCCCTTTGCTTCATGAGCAATAATAAGCTCGGGGTTTTAAGACTAACAGCTACCCCTCTAAACTCACTGACGAATAACTCATACAATTGCTTGAAATTGTGAATACTGCCAAAAGTTAGACTGGTGAACCATTTTCTTGCTTGCCCCTCTAAGGTTAATGGGAACAGACAGTACATCTAGGACTCGTCCAACCCTTAGATCAACATTATCTCCCTGAACAGATCAATATGCAAGGATGGGCCAGTCTTCCTTGTAAAAGGGTTTATTTGTGGCATCTTGAACTTCCTTAGAAGAACAAGATCCAATATTTTTTGCAAAAAATGGACTTAAGGTACAATTCCATCCTTGGCTCAGGCTCGTCTCCTCTTCATCACTTTCTTCTTTTCTGATCCTCCAACTCCTCGACCAATTTTTTTATACCGGCCCCGAGATTCTCGACCAGATCATTATCTTTCTTGGATCTTTTTCTTCGGAGTGAACTTCACAACAAGCCTTCTCTTTGTCGCTTCTGATCAAGAAACATCCTCATGTCTTCCTAACCAAAACTGTTACCCGATCCTCTCCTGCGAATAATCGCTGAATCGTCAGGCAAATATTTGAATGCCGGTGTGGGTTCATCGTGAAGCTTAAAAACATCATTAGCACCCCGTGGTTTCTTGGGCGAATAGCCGGAGATCTTCCCTTTTCCCTTTTCCGTGGTGGTATACTTCCTTCTGGTAGTGTTTTGTTGATATCCAGTTCCACGATTCATGGTGTGCAAAGCATCTGGCATTCTACTTTTAATGGCTTATTTCAATTTAGGTATCTCCGTCCCTGGAGAATTGGCATGGAGTATCTTCTTCATTCTCGCCACCTCCTCTACTAAAGCTTGAATTTATTTGTCTTTCTCTGCATGCTGCTTTTTATTCTTGTTTAATCTCTTGGCCAACCGGCAGTTTTCGCGATCTCCTATCGAAAGGGGATTTGGTATGGAGATGAAACCATCGAATTATGATTTATACACTCCAAAGGTGGTAGCTAATCACCAATATCCTAATTAACAGCTGTATTCTCCTCAAAGGCATTGTCGCATGAATTCCCTCCCTTTTTTCCTCGGTTCTTGGTTATATATGTTCATGAAGTAGCCATGGCCTCCTGTTAACGATGATTTTAGACTTTATGTTCAATTTTTCACAGATGGCGTCAGATGTTGATGCATCAAAAATCCTTCTTTGATTACTGTGCACTAGCAACAATCTCCTTCTGTTTTACTCAACTGTCTGCTTATCCTGCTATCACAATCGAAAACTAAGAGGGTAAAAGCCGGTTGTCCGATGAAAACCCTCCAATACTTAAGTTAGGGTTTTACTTTTTAATGTGAGAGAGAAAAGAATTAAGCAGAATATATGCTTGTAATCTCAGAGTTTCATTATTCATACTGGTTGTTCTTGGTCTCCTTTTATAGGTATTCACGTCTCTCAAATATAGTAGAATTCTATGAAATCCAAAAATAGGTATCTCGTTATGCGAGAATCACAGAAATTTCACTAGGTAAGCATCGACTTTTGAATTTTGTGGGATCCCATGCCCTTTTTCGTAGAGTGTGTCCACTAGGCTTAGGATTCTTATTATGTAAAGAGTTTTATTTGTTAAGAATCCTTGTAGAGTAATCCGAGAAATAGCAAGGAAGGAAACAAATCCTTTGCAAATATGTAATTGTAATGACGTCTCGAAAGCTACTAAGTAAGGCTTTTTGTATGCTAAAGATGAGTTTCGAAGTTGCATGTTTGAGGCTTTTTGTTTGTCGTAGCCGAGACCTTTACAAAATGGCCTCTGGGTGAGGTTCCGACCCAAGGCCTCTTAGCTGACCTTAAGAAGTCTAGGCTTTTACTATTCTTGAAATCTCTATCAATCTCTAGGTAGTTCTTCTCGGACCAAGTCAGGTCTCAAGTCATTATTTTAGCTCTTCTTAAGGCTTTATGCTGGGTTGGTTGCATCTTGGGCCTTTTATACGTTCTAAGCAGTATCCCTAACACTATTATTATATTAATGTAGGAATTTACCAACACACATGTTTTAAAGGACAATGTAAATAAATTATATTATTATCTAATAAGATTAAGGACTTGTGTGATATAAATAAATAAATTATATTCTTATTTAATAATATGTAAAATATCAAGGATTTAAATGTTAAAATCACCTAAAATAATTTGTAAATGGAAGAAGAAGTTTCTCCGAA
>JAXCLQ010071780.1:0-11349 GCA_035584115.1 Cedrela odorata
AACAGAAATTCTGCAATTTCCTGAAACTTTTAAAAAATCTACACTTTAGTCCTGCAATAGCAAAAGCAGGGTTTACAAATAAAATATCCAATAGTTATTCAAAATAAAGCACATCAGAACAGTTATAGCACGAGAACATTTAAGAACAAACTTTGCTTGCAGAACTCATGCCAATGCATATTGTCTTCCTTTCGCATGCAACTTTTTTGTGCTTTAAAGATTCTAGATGACAAAGCACCTCGGGTCTGAGAAGAATTTGAAACCAGTCAATGACTCAATGTAAACATGCAATGAGAATGCAGCTATATAAAAATTTAAGGAGTTTCCAGAAATGAAATGCAGAGAGAAAGATGTGTACAGTACCTAACTGTCAATATTATTACTTGCAATCACATCATTTACACAGAGTTAATATAAGCACTAAATGCAGATCTCACAATTACATCATGAACAGAGTTAAAATGTGCAATATATGAAGATCTCGTGTGCATGTCAATTTTCCTATGACATGCAAATTGTGCATTCTGGAGTTGTAGCTAATCAATAACCAGCAGCAAACTAAGACTTCACCTGTAGAACCAACAAAAGTGTAAACAAGGAAATGAGTCTGGCCGACAAAAATGCCAAAAAAAGGGAAACAAAGAAAATTCCGAAAAACCATGACAGTGCAATTTCTTTCTTCATGTGATGGTGGTACATACAAAAAAAATAAATAAATAAACAAATGCATGCCTTGTACTGTTTTCCAATAGCTGAACCGCTCTTTCGGGTTTTCAAGTCCACAACCCAGCCATCAGGTAACCATTCAGGATGGTTTTTTCCTTCTCCTTAAGTGGAAGGCTCTGAACTCTCTCTTCGATGCTACTACTTTCTGAGTGCCTTTTGCCGTGGCCATTTTCACAATCATTTTCTTTTGTTCCAAGCTGCACATAGTAAATTATCAACAATTAAATAAACAAATCAAACAAATGACATAGGACTAAGAGGTTATGAACTATCACTTTCATGCTAATACTTTTTGAGTGCCTTTTGCCATGGCCATTAGTTGGTTGAGGCTCATGGAGTTGAGTTCTTTTCATCTTATTATATCAAAGAAGATCCTCTTTGGAGGAGAATTTTTGACCGGTTCTAAAGTTTATGTAATTCTACAATGCCAAACAAAACATGAGCATAGTAGCAACTTTTTAATTGCATGTGACTTCACCTGATGTAAACTTCTCAGCAGCCCAGAGAAGAGTACAGATTATCAAGAAAACAATAAGCCTAAGAAAACAGATGGAATGATGTTTCATAATACATAGAACATATTGGATGGTCAAAAAGAGAGGCGAGTTTAGATGTGATTTGTGGCAAAACTAATGACTTAACAAACCTAAGTTCTCATTACTTTTGTACAAGGTAAAAAAGAAATAGCAGTTGACTTTAATATCCATGTTTCACAACAAAAAATTCTGTTGAATCTTCAAAAGAGATTTTTAAAATAATTGCCAAATTCAAAAGCAATGCCACTTACACTAAATTTCTGTTGTTTGGTATGTTCTACAGAGGAAAGGGAAGCCATGAGAAACCGCTAAAAGACAATCTAATTATTAAAACCTTATTTCTTGAAATTTTATGTATGTAGGATAAAGCCAAAATCATAAACTTATCAGTTAAAGGATCTTATATTTTATTCACTCTCCGACAATTAATTGAATAAGGGTTGTAGTTTTCAAGAGATGATATATGATGATTTGTAATCAAATTCCTTCCCTCCTATTTCTTTCCAACCAAGCAGGGAAATGATTTCCCTTCAGTGCGTTACCTTTCCGCCCAATTCCCTTCCCTCCTAAATAAAGTGATAAAATCCATAAACCACAATGGAAATTATTTCGAATTTCTTCAAGCAACCATACATTCCATACATCTCTACCCGCATACAACCACCGGCTTTACTTCATTAACTGAACCAAATTATAACTACAAATGAGCTAATTAAAGATTTTATAAGTACTATTAACTGCGATAAGAGCCAAATTTTACCTTAATTCTTCGACTGTTTTTTTGGACTTTAAATTGCACGGCCCAGCCAGCGGGAAACCATTCCTGACTTTTCGCCGGTATTTTCGCGAGAATCTGGAGTTCCCGGAGCCAAAATTACCTGAGGTTCTCCGGCGATTCAAAGTCTACGTCGCCACTGTGTCTCCGTTGGGTTTGAGCGGACGTTGGACCGTTTACTTAGGACAAATCGGCAGTAAAAACCGAACGTAATTGGGACCTGTTTGGCCCAAAAACACTCCGGTTTACTTTATGGCCAGCCAAATGAGTTATATTTAGAGTTAATTATAATAATTTCGGATAAAAATATTTTTTTGTTAGTTATCATAAATTTTAAATTTATTTCTTTAATTATAATTTTTTATATAAAATTTAAAAAATAATTAATAAATTTTAAAAAAAATAGTTAAAAGCTATTTTTTTTGTTAATTTTATGTAAATTTATTTGTTTTAATTATAATTTTTTATCTGAATTTTAAAAATTTTGAGAGTGAATCAATGAAAAAAAAAAATATTCATAAAAAAAATGAATTTTATCGAAGGAATAAGAAATTCATGGAAGAAATATGAAATTCATCGAGAAAATATAAATTTCATTGAGAAAATGTAAATTTTGTCGAGAAAACATAAAATTTATCGAAAAAATATGAAATTTCATTTAAGGAAGATGAATTTTATCTTAACAATGTGCAATTTATTAAGGTAAGATAAAATTTTATAAAGGAAAGATGAAATTTCATTAAGAGAAGATAAAATTCATTGAGAGAATATAAATTTCATTGAGATGAGATAAAATTGAAAAAATAAATAATTGACTCTAAATATATATATAAAAAAATTATTAGTTAAAAATATAAATGAACAAAAAAATTAGGTGACGTCCAGTATAAACTTAAAGTAATTTTTACTAGTTTGCTTATAATGATACTAGGGCTTGCCTATTGGTCAGTTTCGAAATTTTGAAAGGATTTTTAAATAAAGAATATATTAATTAGAAATTATAAAAAGTAATCGCTTTATTTTTTATTTTACTAAACTAATTATTTTTATAATTTATTTATTAAAAAAGTTTAAAAAAAACCATATATTTTAACAAAAATAATTCTATAAATATATTATTTTGAGTGACCAAAAGTCTGACTAAAATTGACTTTTAGTGGCTTAAAAACATAAAAATTTCAAAAAATATTTATATTTATGTAATTATTTAATAATAAAAAATTATTTTAAAGTTTTAGATATTGAAATAATAATTTTGTTTTTAATGCTAGACCAATTTAAATACTTTAACAATAACTCGTTAATTATAAAAAGTTAAGGGTCTATTGATATATTATAATTTGGGGCCTTTTGAAATTTACTAAACTCAATTTTCGCGTGGTTGATTGAAAGTAAATTTTTTAATCGACTTTCAACTTAACGAATAATAATAAAATATTTTATAAATTTTATATATTGGTACTCAAACATACTAAAACTACAAGTATGAATTACAAAATTTTAAAATATTTTATTAGTATTTATTAATTTCAAAAGTTTGAGATCTAAAATAAAAATAAAATAAAATTCTTTAAATTTTATAGAATAAAAGGCACTTTTTCTAAATATATGTTTTTTGATTTGTTTAGTAAATAAATTATGAAAGTGGTTATTTTGATAAAATAAAAAATAAATGTAGTTAATTTAAAAAATTTTCCTTTATTAAAATGTGATTATAAATAGTTCTTGTGCAAACCACTTGATCAAAGTGAAATAATAAATTAAGTAATTATTTAGCGCATGACAACGTATGTAACAATATTACATCCTACCATTGTATTTATTGAATAGCATAAATGAATTAGCGCACAAATTTTCTTTTTTATCATTTGTTGTGTATATTTATACATTGTCAAGTAAAATTCATAATTTATCGAGAAACGAAGAATCTACAAGACTTTGTTATCATTGCATTACTTGAATAATGTAAATATATACCATAAAATACATGTTATAATTTTACAAAATTATAACTTAATATTAAAATTTTCACTCATATTTAATGATCGTTTTCATAAAAAAGTTTTTTGAATCAACAAATTATGTCAATTAAGAAAGTGTTTTTGAATGAAAAATAAATAAAATTGAGTGTATGTTTTATTTTTATTTCTTTTCTCTCTTTTAAGTTAAAACAAATTAACTAACTATGCAGACAAGGGTATAATCGTCCAGAAGTTTTTTTGGTCAAAAATCAGAACCAAATTTGGGATGGACTAAAAATATAATTGAACCTAAATTTTGAGCCATATAAAAAATTCAAAATGTATTAGTAACACTAATTATTAGTCATTATTTTTTAATATTTAACTTCTTAATAATTCTTTTTCATAGTATTTGTGGTTTAAAAGCCATCACATCATAACACCGTACCAAATCTTAAACTTTAAAAGTCTTGTTACCATATTGTTAAAAATATTTATGCATGTACAATAATATAAAATTAAAATTAATTAAAATATTTTTTTAATAACAATTTTTTCATATCTTCAACATTGTAGGAATAAAAAGATAAGCGAGAAAACAATACCTCTAACCAATTATTTTACTTTAAATCTTCACACTAATTAACTTTACAAAGTTTAATTTCAAAAGCTAACCTATATAAAGAAAAAAAAAATTATCAAAATTAATCATTATATAAACTCAATAAACATATTTAAAAATTTTATTTTGGTACTTTTATATAAAAAATATAAAAGTACTTGTAACGGATACACACAAGTATTTATTCATATTAGAATTTGTATTAAACCAGTAACAATTTTTTATTCTTTTTACAAATTTATCCCAAATTCGCTAAAAATCATACCAAATTGATCTA
The DNA here is from genome assembly GCA_035584115.1 of Cedrela odorata. Classification (NCBI taxonomy): domain Eukaryota; kingdom Viridiplantae; phylum Streptophyta; class Magnoliopsida; order Sapindales; family Meliaceae; genus Cedrela; species Cedrela odorata. Next base: position 4,898 of record JAXCLQ010071780.1, read on the forward strand.
ATAAGAATTGGGTACTAGTTGATTGGTGAATTTTCAAGTGAAATTGTCATCCCTAATTGCCAACGATTACCTTTATCTCGTTATTGATTCTCATTTTATAGGTAACAAACATTAATCTAATGGTAATTTTGATTTTCTTTTCTTAATTTCGTTGGTCATAAATTGGGATTATTAGGTTTCATTTAGGGTTTTAGTTTCATTTTCATGTTTTTGCATTTTAAGGCTCTGGTTTCATTATATGTTTAATAGTTTTTGTATTTTAGGGTTTTGAATTTGGTATTTAATGTATTTAATTTTTTGTAATCTTCGAATTAAATCTTCAAACATTTATGAAATTAACATGGTTATATTTGCATACTGATAATTTATTTTTGATTTGCTGTGTTGTGTTTTGGATTACACCAGTAGTTGGATTTCAGATTATCAATATATGTGCATAATTTTATGTTTTTTTTTTTCCCATATTTTGATGATTATTTTTTTGGCTATATTGTGCTTCTATGAGCTTTTGGTCACTTGGGCGGTGTTTACTTGTTTGTTTCAGCTACGAAACATTTGATCTGATATTTGGATGTAGAACTAAGGAGTTACTTTTACTTTTTAGTATTCTCATATCATGCATTACGTATATTTTTCTGCTTGGAATTAGTTTTTGTTGTTGTGGTAAAGAGAAATATATATATACTGCTTCTCTAGAGGGTTGTTAATAAAGGGATTTGTGGAACATACATGCATGCTAAGTGGTTTCCTTTCAGAGTGATTTAACCGGCTACCTGCTGGAGAGAGTTTGGCATTGGTTTTGAGTTTTTCCTTTTTATCTGCATTTTAGTAAATGACACTTAATAATTTTGTCTGTACATTGAATTGATAGTTAAATTTACCTGACATTCATTTTATGTTTCCATTCTGTTAGAATTGGGGAGTGTACGTTTGGATGGAAAGGAAAGGAAAAAGATGGAAGGTTCAATTATTATATTTGTTGGGTGGTATGTATGCTATCATGGATAAGAAAGGAAAAAGGGGGAATACTTAAACCCCTTGATACCATAACTACCTTTCTGGTCATGAGTAGCGGAACTTGGACGGAAATGATAAAAATTTACAAAAATTTCCCTTTCATTTCATGACTATTATACTGTTAATGAAATATTGAAATTTGTTAAACAGGCATGAAAAGTTTCTTATCTTTTTATTTATTTATTAGCTATGGATAAACTTAGATAAATTAGTAATTAAGTACTCAAACAAGAACACATTTAAGTTTGTAGTATATTAAATATATCATTGCTGCATATTGGTAATTGTTTAAACTAATAATTCTTGTTGATGGATGCTGATTGATACTTCGTGCAAATCAAGAGAAAAATGATGTGGAATGCCTATTCTTCCTACTGTACCTCTTCCACCATTTTATATTCCAAAAACAACCTTAACTAAACATACTTGATTAGAATTTTAGGTCATGTTTAATTATTTCTCAAGGAGATTTATGATCGTTTTCTCACGCTACAAAGAGTTGCTCTCATGTGTTTTGTGATTTCTGCTTACATACAGAATGGTTACAACAAAACTTGCAACAAAGTCGGGGGTTGAATCCGTTTAAAATCACCTTCAAAAGCCTTAAACATTCCGTGATAATTAGCTGAAGAAAGTAATTTCACCTTTAGATTTGTTTATGTTATTTTGTTCTTAAAAGTAAAGTGTGTTTTTGTATACCTCCTCTATTTGTTGAAATCACAGATAAATGTAATTTTTTTTTAAAAAAATTTATAGATAGTATTTCTCAATAATAATACTGTTAGTTGACTAATCAAAATAATAAAATGACTAAAATAATCTTATGGGTATAAGTTTTATATATTAGTAGTATTTTTTAAATACCTTATCTAATATTTATAAAATTAATAAAAAGTATATTTAAAAGTTATTTTTCAATTTTTGACATCAAATTTAATTTAATTTGATAAACATATATAAATTAGATGCTAATTTATTGTACATATTCAATCTCTTGCACAAAATTGAAATGATAGTCAATTTCTTCCCTCTTGTGACAAGTATAAATTGAACATATACATCAAGTGTTATAATAATACTCATAAATTGAACATAAACATTCATACATCACTCATTAAAATTTGAAAAAATGTATTTTAGTTATTATAATCATGACATTGAATAGGTATTGTAAGATCACTTATTAAATTTTAAAAAAAAATACTTCAATGTTAAAAACTCACTTTAATTTTTTTTATTAGATTTGAATTATTAGAGGTATAATTTAATAATTTAAAAATAATGAATAATATTGAAATATATGTTTGACTATAAAATATTGTATTTGTAATTTATAATTATTAATATAAAAAATAAAATCATTAAATATTAAATATATAAATAAATATGTGATTGTTTCATAAATATGAATTTATAAATTAAATATTTTACATGTTATGTTTTTAAAATTGAACAATAATATAAGAATTATTAATATGAAATCTAAGAAAAGTTATTATAATATATAATGTTTCTCAATAATTCTCAAATCAAGAATTATTCTATTTTTAAATTTATTAGATATGTCCAATAAATTAACATCTAATATATATATTTTTTATTAAATTAAATTAAATTGGATGTCAAAAACTAAAAAATGACTTTTAGAAATACTTTTTACTCATTTCAATGTTATGGTTAGTCAACTAAGGGTACTATTTATTAGTTTTAAAAATTTGCATGTATATGTGATTTAGTCAAACCTCAAGAAAAAAATTTATAAAATAATCATATTTTAAATCTCTTTTACATTTATGATCAAATCTATTTTTTTTTTTTTATCAAATAGACTAATTTTACAAAGTTTGAATGATTTTATCTTCATGACAACGTAACACTTAAACAAAATTGTAAATATCCAATCTCTTGCAAAAAAAATTGAAATGGTAGTGTAACGCTTGCAATTTTAAAATTTGTAACTGTAGTATCCATAATATTTAAGAAATTTAATCGAAAAATTTGATGTTAGTTGTTTAATTAAAATTTTATGTAATTTAAAATTTTTGAGTGAATGATTGAATTTAAGATTTAAAATAGTATTATTTGTTTAGGTCCAAAATTAATTTCATAAGATTGGATTATAATTGGATTTTGGATTAAGAAAATAGTGTTTGGATTAATTTTGAGCTTTAATTGAAATTGAAACGAAAGTTTTTTAAAATTTTAAACTATTTTTAGAATTTTAAAAAATAGGAGTCTTAATAAAATTTTGCGCATCAAAATAAAGGAAAGTTGTCATTTTCCCATATTCACTCTTTTTCTTTGCCAATAACCCACCAAAACCCTTTTCTCTCTTCCTCTCTTAATTTTCAGCCAAATCGCTTCAAATTTAGTTGATTTTCTTTTAAATTTCGGTTGCCAAGAGATTCACCATTATTTTTTCTTCAAATTAGTACCATTTTGATGTAGAACCAGCAAGGAAATAACAAAGAGGAAATTTTGATTTCGAAGATAATTCGTAAATTTTTTCGTTTAATCAGCAATTAAAGGTTTTTACGAGCTACTATCAGTTGCCTGTAAGCTTATTAATGTATTAAAAGCTTGGTTTTTAGATATTGATTATGAATTAAATTTTGAGTTACTGTTTATATGATAAATTTACACTTGCTTTTGCATAGGAAATGTTAGATTGTGTTAAATTAGAATAGAAAATGTAGTATTGGGTTGATTTTGCATTGATTAAATTGTTGGTTGGAAGGAATTTGAATATTTTCTTTTGGGTGCTACAATCATTTTGAAGGTGTTATAGTGAATTTGAATTTGCTATAGTAACTGTTTGTTTAGACAAAAATGTGTAAATTTGGGGTAGATGAAAATGTGGATTAAAATAAGTTGGTCATGAAATTTCATTGTTAAATATCGGGTAAATGACCTTAATTAGTTAAATTTGGTGATATATGTAAAACTAAAAAATTTTAGACACTAACTCTATGAATATTGTCACGCCCCCGCCCATGGGATCCACACTTGACAACCGCCATAGACTTTCGAGACACATTCTTATCATTGAACATGTCTCTCAGGCTTGTAAAGCTGTTTGAGTACTTGTCCCCTGTATGTTTACATGCATCTCAAAGCAATTTCCAAAACAGTTCATACACATTCACATAAACATGTCTCTCTGAGATAGTTTTCAAATCGTTTCACAGATAAAAGTAAATTTAATTTACAAATATTACAGAAAATACGTCAAATTGTATTATTTCAAACTCATAAATAAATATATATACATACAACAATTTTTTAAAATATACAAAGTGGACTAATTTAGACCTGTCAGTGAGTCGAGGAAGTAAACAATACCTGAGGGTTCTACACCCTTAATTGATCAACACCACTAATTACCATTTTTGGCTACGCTTCATTTCCTAAAATAGGGAGGTAAGGGAGGTGAGTATACGGGGGTATACTCCATGAGTGGATAAAAATACAGTTTAATAAAATATTTATTACTACACACAAAATAATTTTATGTTGATAAAACATGGCCTATTATTCAAATTACTAGGCTGGCTCCTTTTCTTAGTGGTTACCTTGGCCATGGTAACCCGAGACCGTTAGTGGACTTTATGCAAAGAAAACGATGCTCGTTTGTTAAAACATATTCTTTTTAATATAAGGAAAATATGCACATTTTCAAATCTGTCCACCATTGACGTTCGCCTTGAGTAGTCATGTGGTGATACTCATGACTGACCTCGACAATCCTACAGGTGAGCAACTCTATATCATCATATCCACCCATATAATTGTCTTACCTGTGGCGCACTTACCTAGGTGGTCTCTCATAAGTCCGTCCCTAGGTTACTACCTTATAGCTACAGTCACTTATATAATTTTGACCCTCACAACCATATTACTAATACAATCCACAATTAAAACCATGTATTTGAACAATTATAATCATTCCATTTTCAGTATCAATATCAAGCATTCATTTTCAATCTCAATCTTAGCCTCATGGCCATTCACATTTCAATAAATAAATAGGTTATTCATGTGCATTTCAAATTAACAACAACAAATATATTTTTTATTTCATAAAACAGTAAATTTCGTAAAGTATTTTAAAACATGAAAACAATTAAGAATGAATCTACTCACAGTATGAGAAGGGTAACTACTCCCACTAACATTCCTTGTGTTCGATATGTTCTCTCCCGGGTATTCAGTGCCTAATATCACACGTACGTAGCCTCATAAATTCTATATTCCGCATACTTATATTATGTATAAAATGCAATGTTTCTGACTAATATGTCCACAATTCATTGGTTTAACACATCTAAATTACGAAATTATTTATCCGATTCCCAATAATGAAATCTTATGGCCGAAATTATTCCAAATCCCACATTTACGTTTAAAACAACTATATTTATTTCCAACAACACTTAGCGCATATATGTCACCATAGTTTCCATATACCGAAATTTTACTCAAATTTACATTCACGTCGAATATAGATATATACAATTATATCAAATTTCACATTACAAACCAAATTCCAACATTTGCACAAATACTCAAATCCACTTCTAACCAATGACCAACACCTAAATTTCTAATAAAATGCTCTTATGAGCACAATTATTACTATTTAACAAAATTTTACATCACATTTCAACTATTATATCAATTAATAGAATTCCTACTTGAATATCATATTTGTTCACTAAATATGTCCAATAAGCTCAGCTTAACACATGTAAAATCATTACAGCACTTAACCTAACACTAATTTGACATTATTAACATTTTCAAATCATAATTCAATGAAATCCCACATTCGTATTTTCATTTAAAATGGTTTTACACATTCCTATCAATACTCAATTGCATATATATAGTATCATGTATTTCTAATTAACTTAATTTTAACACATAACTACAACTCATTTGTGAAGATTTGCAAAATTTCTAAATGAACACTAAAATCTAAATTTCAAATGTTGCAAAATCATGAAATTAAGCGTATAACAAGTGATTAGACTTACCAATACTCCGTAGAGCCCTTATAAACCTTGAATCATCGTTTAAACAGAAAAATCTCAAATTTTTCTTGAAACCCAAATTTCATCTTTGCTTATTCTAGCGTTTTTTAGCCCAATATTAGTATCAAATCGAAGAGGAGGTGACGGGGAGTCATTTGGTGGTGAAAATTTCAAAGTTAATTGGAAGAAATTAGAGAAATTGAAGAGAGAAATGAGAGAAATATTTTTAGAGAGAGAAAGGGAGAAGAATTGTTGTGTTTTTAGAGTGAGAGAAGCTTAAAGACACTGTTGGGGGCTTGCATATATATATATAGATAAATGGTAAAAAGTCCAAAATACCCTCAAAAACCTTGAAAAATTTCGAAAAAACCATATTTTTGTGATGAATAGTGCTACAATACC
>JAXCLQ010071782.1:0-11344 GCA_035584115.1 Cedrela odorata
AAGCTCTAGCTCACAAAGAACCTCAGTTACATCTATAAGGAGGGGAAAGGCAAATAAATCAAACTTAGTTGAATGATTTAGCTGTTCCATAATAGCTACATAACGATACTCATCTACCAAAAATGAAACATCCAGTAGGGGAAAAAAGTCACAATTATACTTTAATATAACAAAGAGTCGTTCAGTATGACTCCTTATGACTGAGCCTTTGCACGGAAATTAATTAAATAAAGTCAAAGAACAGAACATCTAATTTATTTATGAGAAGTAAAGGAATTCATTATTTTATTGTTTTTCACTTTAAAACATCTCTACAGTCTTTCCCAAGACAATTTTTGTAAGTTCTGAGCAACATATCTAAAAATAAGAGGAAAGAAAATGAAAAGTGATGACTATCAATCTGTTCTTAAAAAACTTATTAACAACATCTTTGCATGACAATAATCAAGTTCCCGAAAATCTATCAATAAGTCCTCTGTTTATTTTGAGTTAAGCACATGATAATAGACTCCATCAAACAAAACAAAATCTTTTGAATGAGTGATCAAAAGTTCCCAAAATGGCTTGCACAAATAAATAGTACAACTCCTAAACTTTAGGTTATATTCCTCTACTTTACCTCCAATCTAGAAACAAAATGATAGATCCAATGGATTAATTCCATATCTTAAAATCCCCACCTAATTAATGCTAAGACGAGGAGTCATTATTCCCATCAATGCTTCGATCCATTTTTGCATCATTTCAAAATAAATATGATCAATCTACCAAATTTGTGCACACAACATTAATTAGCTCAGAAAATCAAAAAAATCCAATTTTCAAGCATGTAACTAAGCACAAGATTCCTAGAATATTAAAAAAAATATTTGGCACCGAATTTCAATAACACTCACAAAAGATGATCAATTTCAAAATATGGGCAAAACATTTTCTCAAGAAAATTTTAAATTTCAAAAGAGAAGAAAACAGTACCATGCAAGAGTCCTTTTCTATCTTGAGAGCACCAGAATTTTAAAAGAAACACATCAGGCGGCTTTGGCTGCTGCTGGTTTTCAAGCCAATAAGAATATATTCCGGAGGTTGAAAAATGTGACGGACACACTTCCAAAAGCCTCTTCTTCAACAAATCCCACCTAGGGTTTGATTTCCCCACCACCCAAAAGACTAAGTAGCACCATTTCCCATCTGTAGTTACATCTGTAATGCCAAAAATCAATGCAAAATACAATAAATAATAATTTAAAGAAAATAAAAAATCAAAACCAATATGAATTTGATCAGTGTTTTATTGAAAATCTTAAATCCAACAAGAACTTGAAAGAACTAGCACAATAATTTAAGAAAATGTCTTCTCGTGTGTGTTATTCTGCTCGAAATCTCAAGAAATGATTACATGCTGGGTCTAGGATCTCAAGTTAAACTTAAAAAAAAAAAAAGAACAAAATAATGCATCAAAAGTACCCATCTTCAGAATAGCAACATGCCTCAAAACTAAAGTTCTCAACTAGCAACTTCCAAATTGAGGAAAATGAAAACAATAAAACAGAAAAAACACTGATCCATTATTTGTTTCCCTACAAACTAAAACTAGAGATCCCACTATCACGAAAATAAATAAAAATACCACTACTTCAATCAAGAATCTAAAGATCCCACAAGTAAAAAGCTCCAAAAATCACATAAAACATTAGAAAGCAAAAACAAAAACAAACAGCATACAATGAAAACCATGTATTATAAACACAGAAACAAATTCCAAAAACAAAAAACCACCAAAAAGAAAGCGAAATGAAGAAACTTTACCTCCTCTGGTAACACTCAATCCAAAAAGCAAGATAATCCTGCACAAATCACAGCCTAAGCCAGTCTTGTCAGGACAGTTCACAGTGATCACAGTAGGATCATCTGGCTTATCTGCTTGACTTATCACCACAACATCCTCATGCAATATCCCCATTACCACTGTTTTCAGCTCTGTTTTTTCTCCAAAATGGATTAGAAATTCTCGGAAATAGACAGAAACCCCGATGGGTATCTTTGCTTTCTGTTTCTTTTGTTTATTCTGCCTTGATGTTGTTGTTTAGGTGAGTTGTGGATTGGAGATTCCGTCAAACGAATGAACAGAAACAAACACAAAAGGAAGAAACACAGGGATCATGTTCCTCTGCTCTGCTGTGCGTGCTGGATTTTCCCTCTGGCTCGTTGCTTAGCTTTTCTTTCGATTTATAGGTGAGGAAGAGATGCTTTTGGAAATTTTCTGGTGTTTTTAACATTTTATAGCCCAAATATACTTTTGTTTATGGTCAAACTCCAAATATATTATATTTGAGGTGAATTATGCTTTTTAAACAAAAATACGTTTCTTTATTAGAATTTAAAATTTTAAAGATAAAATTTTCATGTTTGATTATAATTTTTTATATAAATTTAAAAAAAATTAGTAAATCTTAAAAAATTAGTTAAAAACTAATTTATAAGTAATTTAATACTAATTTATTTATTTTTATTATGATTTTTATCTAAATTTTGATATTTAGAGAAAGAATTAGTGAAAAGAAGATGAATATCATATTTATTCAATGAAATCACTATTTTCTCAATAAAATTATATTATTTTCTTGATAAAAATACTATTTTCTCGATAAAATTTTATTATTCCCTTAATGAAAACATTACTCCTCCGATAAAAAATACTATTCATCAAGAAAAATATTATTTATCAAAGGAAATAAAAATTAAATATAAAATTATTCGAATAATGTATTTTTGATCTTTGTTGACACAGCAAAAATCATTTATATGGATCTTGTGCGCCAGTAATGATCTTTTTCTTCTTTTACTTGACTTGCTATTACAATCAAAAGTTATAGGAGTAAAAAGCCGGTTGTTTGACGAAAACCCTTCGATGTTTAAATTGGGCTTTACTTGTGAATACTTTCTTTGGAGAAAGAAAAAGTTAAAAGAAAATTGTAGTATTTTTCGCCAAAGTTTCAGTCGTCATACATGATTATAACTGACATTCTTTTATAAATGTTATCATCTTCTTAATATGGTAGGTTACTATAAAATCTAGAAATCAAAATTCTATTGTGCAAAAATCACGGAAATTCCATAGGTTAAGTATCGACTTCCAAATTTTGTGGTATTATATCCTTAGGATTCTTATTATGTAAGAAGCTTAATTTGACTAGAATCCTTATTATAGAATAATTGAAAAATATATGAGAAAAAGATAAATCCTTTATTAATACGTACTTGTAACGAGGTCTCAAAAATATTCATTTGGGAATCGTTATTTTCCTAAGATAAGCTCTAGTGCTGCATGTCCGAGACCTTCATAAGTTGTGGTCGAAACCTTGATGGAGTAATTTTCAAATAGAATTTGACTCAAAACCCATAATACGATTTTGAAAGGTCTCGGCACTTACTACTTCTGATCTTCTCGACATTTCCTATAGTCGAAATCTTTAAGCTGGCCTCAAAAGACTTGTTTATAAATTCTTTTTAAGCCTTTAGTCTTTCAGGCCTTACGTCTATTAAACTATACCCAATAATCTCAAATATAAGAAATTTTATTCTAAGACTACAAGTATAATTGTACTAAAAAATTGAACTACGTCAGTCAAAACCCAATTTTCTAAATAAGGTGAGAATTCGATCTAAAATATTTTAAAAGGTAATTATATAATTGATTTTTCCATAATATCCCACTAAAAAAATGTGTCCCTTAATTTTAATATAAAAATAATTATATATATATATATATATAATGATTGGTGCCCTTAACTTTACATAATTATTTATGTTAATTTTATTATTATTAAATTAATACATTCTTAATAATTGAGATTAAATCTGACATATTTAATTAATACATTATATGCAATATCAACCATTCAAATATGATTAATCTAATAAATCTAATGTGTGTAATTAATACATTATATGCAATATCAACCATTCAAATACTATTAATCTAATAGGTATATAAATTATATAAGAAATTATGTAAAAAACTGAAGCTCTTAATCCTAATCCTATATATTTATTATTATAAGACATTATAAATTCTAATTTTGAATTTTTGTTAAAATATAAGTTAAAAATTTGGTCATTATAATAATCATTAAGAGCAAATTAATTTGTATTTCTATATATAATTTAACATATTTTTAACATTGTGGGTATCTGCTAATAAAGCGTTACATATATCTCACTCTAAAATTGTGACAAAATAGATTCTAAAATATTTTTTTCTAATATTAATAATTCATAATGATAATTATTCAAATTAAATCTAAAAATTATTTCCATAGTTCAACAATTATCTCACTTTGTCCATTCAAACAATGCATAAATTAAGATAATTTGTAGGTCATCCATATCTCTTGATTTTCACAAACTTGATTTTCATTAGCAAATTTGACATAATTTTAAATCATATATACATAATAGGGAATTTTTTGAACTAATTTCTAAGAAAAGAAAAATTAATGTCTATAGTTTTTATTTTATTGAAAGATTTTATTATTCTTAATGTTAAATATTAATATATTTTTTGAATAAATTTTTTTAAAAAATTCACGTTCTAGTCAATTATAAAACATTATAAAATAAATAAGAAGTTTATTTTAGCGTTTCACAATATTTTTAATAGTCATAAGTAAATTTAAAAAAAAAACACTATACTTATAAAATTAGGATACAAATTTTATATTTTAATAATCGTGACATTTATGAATAATTGTCACAAAAAAAAAAAGCAAAAACGTTATTAAATATATTATTCTATTATATTACTAAAAAAAGCTCATTAATAAATATCACGTGATTTACTACATCAACTTAAATACAAAATTTATATATTGGTTTTATATATGCGTCATTACTAATATTTTACTCATGTTTTTAATGATATATAAGTAATATAACTATACTTGCAAAATTAGTTACATAAATATATAACACTAATTAATGATAATCATACATAAAATAATTATTTGCTTTTACCTAACAAATTATAATCTCTCACTACACTCTTTTTTTTATTTGAAGTAATTAAATTGAAAAGGGGGGTTTCTCAAATAATTGAAACCACTTAATTTTCTAATCAATATATATATATATATATTGTATTTATATTTATTAATTATCAAATATATGTGTATATTTACTAAAATAAAAATTCAAATAAAATTAGAAAAATCCCAATTCCCATCAAAATTTATCGAAATCCAATCAAATTAAATGAATTTGATTAAACTAAAAATGAGCCTATCTACCAAATGTTGAACTTTTACTAATATATTTCCCTTGTAAATTACTAAATTTTATTTTCTTCCTCTTTTTGTAGTTCCTCTCTAACAAGGAACTTGTAATTAAGAATTATTACTACCCAATTGGGGTTTAGGTTTCACGCATTTTCCATGGAACACAAACTAAAAATTAGGAACTAATAACTTGATAGATGAAACATCAAGGTGCAAGTTTTGTGCATGCACGAAACATCAAGAGCCGTCGTGCATAGTGCATACATATGTAAATATGCACACACAAATCATTACCAAAAGGGATAATATTCTAACAAGGTCACATTGTTTGCATGCTTTCACAACACATGCCAAGTGTCACAAGCCGATTTTCTCTTAGAAGAAATTTGGATCCGTGCGGCACTCACTAGCGCGTTGAATTAGTAAGTCAATTTAAACAAGTCTGCATACAAAAACACACAAGTGGGTTAGTTGTCTACAAATGTAAACAAGCAAAAGACAATAATCAGAAATAAGCAAATATCGTATAACAACACAATTCGAGGCAACATCGATAAAATATGTAACGAGCAAATAAGTAACGGACAAGCAATTAATGAGCATACAAGCATTGAACAAACAAGTATCACAATGCATCGAACAAACAAGATCAAACAATTAATGCAAGCGGCACATTTCATTAATTTAAGGACGGAGGAGTATACAATTATGCCCCCGGAGTGCTAATGGTCAAGGCCTTTATGAGGCACCTAGCCATCTCCTCCTTAAAAATGTAAATAGAGTAACAATTCACAGCCACACTAGTGCCTCCCATGATTTGCGACCGTGAGCTTACTAGCTAGTCTTGGACAAGTAAATACAGGTGGTCTTTACATCATCCTCTATTTAATCTATTGGCAACCTAGACGATTGCGCTGTCTTGAAGTCTTCAATCTTCTGCTGAAACGGCTTTAATTCTTTGACTTTCTCTCAATTGGTCTTTTCTTCACCAAGGCCTTTCCACTTCACGAGAAACTTCTTGTAACGTAGTGTCCACGCTTGTTCACTTGTTTCTCTACTATAATTTCTTCAACTTCTTTTATAGTCTTCTTCCGTGGTTGTTCCTTGACCTCCTCTCTTGCTGGTTGGTTGCACACAAAATCCTCCTTGTCGGCATGGTATTGCTTCAACATGATAACATGAAAGAACATGTGCATTTTCATCCAGCCTGGCATCTCGACCTTGTATGAAGCCTTCCCTACTTTAGTACTGACTAGAACTGGACCTTCATACTTTCGCACTAGTATATGGTCTCGGCTCCCTCTGAAGCGAATATGTTCTGGAATCAACTAAATTAATACCAAGTCTCCAAGCTTGAACTCAAGCGGTTTTCTTCTTTTGTCTACCTACTTCTTCATCCTAGTGGCGACTTTCTTCAGATAGGCTCGAGCTATTTCGGAGTTAGATCTCCATTTTTTGGTGAAATTAATGGCTTGATAGACCTTTCCCTTATACTCTATGACTGTGTGAGGTAGAAGTGGTTGCTGTCCCATCACTACTTCAAATGGACTTTGGTTTGTTAATGAGTTCTTCCTTGCATTAAAGCAAAACCGTGCTACATTCAGTCATTGCGCCCAATTGTTCTGGTTGGCATCAGTTTGGGGATGATAACTCAATGAAATATTCAACTGCGACCCAAGAAAATTAAACAGTTCGGACTAGAATGTTCCAACAAATCTGAGGTCCCAATCACTCATAATGTGTTGTGGTACTTCTCAATATTTCACCACATGCTTGAAGAATAATATCGCAGTTTACTTTGCTCAGTAATATTTTGAGGCTAGTATGTATGTGGCGTATTTTGAAAATATGTTGACAAACACTAAAATATAAGTCAAGTCACCAATCTTCAGAAGATTGGTGATGAAGCCAAGTGAGACACTCTCCCACAGTTGGCTCAGTACATTCAGTGGCTCCAGAAATCCTAGGGTCTTCACCTTCTTCACCTTATATTATTGACAGACAATGTAAGTCTTTGTATACTCCACTACATCATCCTGCATCTATGACCAGTAGTATCCTTACTTCAATAAAGCATACGTTCTCTGCCATCTTGAATAACCCTCCTACAAGGTGTTATGACACTTCTTCATAAGAGTTTTCTGCAAATCTCCAACTTTTGGAACGTATAGGCGACTGCCCTTCGTCCACCAAAGTTCGCCTTCCACCCAAAATCGACGAGTCTTCTCTTTTGCCACCAATTTCGAGGGTATTAAAACTGTGGTAGCTAACATAGTTGCCATTATCTTTAAACTCGCGAGCTCTGACTTACGACTTAGAGCATTCGCCACTTTATTCAAGTTTCTAGCTTTGTGTTTGAAGTGAAAGTTGAATTCAGTAAGGAACTCCTACCATCGGGCCTACTTCAAGGTCAACTTTGACTGTATAAGGAAATGGCTAACATTTGTATTGTCTGTCTTCACCACAAACTTAGATTACAGTAGGTAATGTCTCTATACCCATAAACAATATAACACAGCTAAGAGTTCTTTTTCTTAAGCAGCATACCTCCGCTCCGGTTCAGATAATTTTCTACTCTTATAAGTTACCGGATGACCCTTTTGCAATAAAACTCCTTCCAATGCAAAGTCAGATGCATCGGTCTACACCTCAAATGGCTTGAAAATATCCGAAAGGGTAAAAACAGGATCTTTCACTGCATCCTTCAAACTGTCAAAGGCTCTTCTACACTACTCAGACCATTCTCTCATTACGCTTTTCTTCAACAACTCAGTTGACAGTGTAACTTTCTTTGAGTATCTCTTTATAAACCGCCGATAATAGTTTGTTAATCTAAAGAAAGATCGTAACTCTTTTTTGCTTGTCGGCATCTTTCAGTCTTGGATAGCCCTCACCTTATTTAAATTTATCCTTATACAACCTTACTTTATCACATGGCCAATGAATTTAATGTGCTTTTGTGCAAATGAACACTTTTCTTTCTTCATAAAGAATTTGTTGTTCTTCAACTTCTGGAATACCTTAACCAAGTGGTTCTGGTGCACTTCTAAAGTTTTGTTACAACAAATTACAATATTTGTTATAAACTTATTCAAATATTCGTGAAATATATTATTCATCAATGTGTAGAAGGTTACAAGAGCGTTTGTTAACCTGAACGATATTATAAAAAACTCATACAATTCATATTAGGTGATGCATGTTGTTTTCGTCTTATTTTCTTCGGCAATCCTCATTTGATGGTAACCCGACCACAAATATGGCTTGGTGAAGTAGTTTGCCGAGCTCAGCTAATCAAACAAATCTACTATTAGCGGAATGGGATAAGTGTTGCGAATTATTAGCTTGTGGAGAACTTTATAGTCGATACATAACCATAGGCTCCCATCTTACTTTTTCTTGAACAACACCAGGGCTCCGAACGATACTTTCAACGGTCTGATGAAGCAGGTCTCCAACAGTTTATTTAATTATTTTTGGAGTTCAGCTAGTTCTGGTGGAGCCATTCTGTAAATGGCACGTAAAGGTGGTTTCCCCCTAAACACTAGTTCAATCTGATGATCAATTGCTCTCTTAGGTGGTAAGGTCTTGGGCAGTTGATCCAGCATCACCTCTACAAATTCCCTCAACACATCCTCCATTTTCGATGGGATTGGTTCTCCTTCCGTCTCCTCCACTGAGGTCGGAATGGATTGATGGCAAAGTCTTGGGCATTGATTGTCCGTTACTTGTTTTCTTGTTGCATGCTTTCACAACACATACCAAGTGTCACAGGCCGATTTTCTCTTAGACGAAATTCGGATCCGTGTGGCACTCACTAGTGTGTTAAATTAGTAAGTCAGTCTAAACTAGTCTGCATACAGCATGTACAAGTGGATTAGTTGTTTACAAATATAAGTAAGCAAAAGACAATAATCAGAAACAAACAAATATCGTATAGCAACACAATTTGAGGTAACATCAATAAAATATGCAACAAGCAAACAAGCAATGGACAAGCAATCAATGAACATACAAGCATTGAATAAACAAGCATCACAATGCATCTAGCAAACAAGATCAAATAATCAATACAAGTAGCACATTTCATTAATGCAAGAACAGAGGAGTACACAGCCATACCTCCGGAGTGCTGATGGCCTAAGTTTTTATGAGGCACTTAGCTATTTCCCACTTAAAATTGTAAATAGAGTGACAATTCCCAACCACACTAGTGCCTCCCCAACTTATGACCATAAATTTACTAACTAGTTCTAGATAAATAAATGCAAGTGATCCTTATACCAAGCCTAGTTAGTTCCCTTAATTGTGGTACCAAATTATAAAATTTATCATAAATTAATTTAAATTTTCAATTTTCAAATCAATTTTCACACATGATTTCAACAATTTCACACAAATCATTAGTCCTTGTGAATTATTATAAAAATTAATCATTTTTACAATGTTGTGATACATTAAATTTTAGTTATTTCTCCAAATGAACTTGTAAAATAATATATGTGTAAATTCAATATATATATATATATATTTTGCTATTTATGAGGTAAATAATTGGCATATTTTCTACCTATGAAAAATTTGTATTATTATTATTTTTTTTTGTTAATTAACTATCTTAAAACTAAATTTATATGTATAATTTTCATAATTATATGCAAAACATTACCTTTTAGAGTTTTTGTGACTATAGATGAAGGTAATATTAAATATAAAGATGAAATTTCAACCCGTAATATTTATAATTATATTTTGTCATAAATTAATATTTTAATATTATTTATTTAAATTAATTATAAAATGTGCGATGTTTTACGAGTAAAACATATTAGTTTACATTGCAAAAATTATATATTATGATATGTTTATTGTATTTACGTTATAAATGTTTATAAATTAATGTCGATCGACTTTAATTTATAATATAAAACATCTTAATAATTAATATCAGCATTTATAATATAAAACATTTATAAATGTTTTCTCCCACGTGCTTTTTCACATGGCTCAGGGAGAATATTCCATGCATTTATCTATACAGCATTTGTTAGTTAGGAAGGCATATTTCCCCAAATGGGAATAGGGACTGTTCCCTCTCCCAACCTCCAACGAGGATGGAAAATTTTGAGAAGATGTATTAAATTTTGAGAAGATGTATTCTTATTTGTAACTCCAGTTTTCTTTTTCTTTTTTTTTTTTTAATTTTAATTTTCGAATTTTTTTCATTTTTTTTATTTTTTTTTATTTTACTCATTTTTTCTTATAGAAAAAATTATAAATAAAAAATATTTTATTAAAATCTATTAATACATTACAAATAAAAAAATTAATTATAAAATAAAATAAAAATTTTATAACAGTTAATTGCTATATACGAAGTAATATACATCCTCATTTAATAATAAAATATTTTTTAATTAATTTAATTATTTAAAATATGATATTTAGTCTAGTGGTATAACATTTATTGTAATTATAAAAGGTCATGAGTTTAATTTTTATAACACTATCATTTTTTTTATTTTTTTAAAAAATTTAAATTTGAAAAAATATTTAATTTTTTTTAAAAAACTTGAATTTGAAAAAAACAAGAAAATAAGAATAGAAAAAATAAGAATAGGAGGCGAAGAAATAGAAAAATAGGGATGGGGTAAGGTCTCTCGTCCCATCTCCATTTAAGCCCCATTTAAGGACGAAAATCTTTCCATTTTTTTCTATTTTTCTGTTTGGGTATAAAAATCTTTCCCAAATGGGGACAGGAAAAAAGGACTTTCAACCCTACTGTTAATTGACTATTTAAGAATTAAGATTCACGTTTAAAATTTTAAATATTACAAAATTATAATTGGTCATTTTTAAAATTTTAAAAAGAAATTAAATGGGGGTGGGTGGGAAGTTATAACTCAAGCATGCAGGATTTTCACTAACATATGTAAATTGTGGAGGGGAACATTATGCAGATTTCTTTCTTTAAATAGAACACCAATTTCCCAGATCAAAATTAAAGTGGGTGTTAATTAATTCAATTGGTAAAGCCTATTAGGGGACTATAAGAGATACTGGGTTTAATC
>JAXCLQ010071783.1:0-11342 GCA_035584115.1 Cedrela odorata
TTATTTTAATTCATAATTTAAAATTCCAAAAATAGCCTTGTTAACCATAAAATTCCCATTTCATGTCTACTACATTTCCAAACTTACAAAACTAGACTCTTACATCTGCAAAGGAAATTACAAGTGTTACACTATATACCTCAACATAAACACTATATACATTAACAAAATATTTTCTGCCTATTTTCAATTTTCTAACAATATATATATATATATATATATTTCCCATTTGAAATACTACACAACATTAACATAATGTTCATTTCTCATTCAACACCATATACACATTAACATAAGATTAATTTCTAATTTCCTACTACAAGTTTAACATTAACAATATAAATTTCCATCAATTTCACTATTATCACAACATGATAAATAAACTTCCACCAATTTACATATTACAATCACATGATAACAACATTCCTATCAATTTCTATCATTATAACTGTTGTGCAAAATCGCAAGTGTACGAGTCGAACAAGTAATAAAGTGATGAAATGAGTATCGCCCCGCGAAGATTATTATAAAATTAATTCCCAAAACTTGAAATAACCTTAATTTTATTTGGTGAATGAAGATTGATTTGTAGAAAATTAAAAGTAAATTTAAATGAAAATAAAATAAATGAGATTAAATTAATAAGATAAAAACTCTAGGGTTATGATTTCACCATAACTAATTAGTTCCTCCCCTTTGTTCTTTTTAACAAGAGATAATTATTTGGTTGCTAATTGAGTATCTCTAAATTATTCACATAACCCCTTCTGAATTCTAAGGAAAATACCCTATAAAGCTTAACTGCTGTGTTCCCATGCAAAATTAAAATATTAAAAGATTCATTAAGATTTATGGATCTCTTTTAATAATTACACAAACCATGTAGGTATATTCTTATCCTACATGTAATTTATGACATTCAACACAATGAACTAAGACATATAAATTAGATTCTACTATCATTATGATTAACAATTCAACTAAATAGTGATCAATTATTTAGAAGCGTTAAGAGTAATATTGAATGCATCAATCAAGATAGAAAATTCTTAATTAAATTAAACAAAGAGTTGAAACTTCAAAGTTAGGTTATATCATAATCCTAGAAGAATAAATCTACTCCATAACAAAATAAAATACAAAAAATATTAAATAACAAAACATAACAAAAGATCGAAAAAACTGAATGGTTGAAGCTTCGCCGTAAAGTTTCTCCCTTTACTTTACTCTTCCTCTCCAAACTCTCTCTCTCTCTCTCTCTCTCTCTCTCTCTCTCTTATTTGATTCAAAATCAAAGCTAACTTACAATTACAATCTCATTGCTTACTATTTATAGATGGAAAAAGGAGGAAAATGAAGAATTAAATAATAATGCCAACAACCATTCTCTACTTAATTCTCCACTTAACATTTAAGTCTTTTTATTTATTCAATTCCAAATTGAATAATTCTTCACCTAATTCTCCACTTAAATAAATGATTTCAATTTATTCATGTGTCACACATACATGCCTTTTATTCATCAAATGAATAAAAACATACCAAATGTCAAATAATAATCATTTAATGGCCATTAATCATATTAATGCTTCATTATAATATATTAATCTTATTAATATATTAAAAAGAGATATAAACACATATATATATATATATTAATATCATTAATTTAACAATAATAATATATATTTCCACTAATGATTTCTTTAATCAAAATTAAAGAATTAAATCTTAATCATTGATTTAAAATGAATGGATAAGATTTAATCAAAATGTTTGACACTTAGTAACATCATATGGTGTCATTTGTCAACTAAGGAACTATTTGATTAAATAACATTTATTTAATCAATAATGAATAAACCCATTTATTCATTAATATCCGTTTTCCTTCAGTTTTATCCTAGAAAATGTAAATACAAAGAGATGTAATAATTTATTTAATAGTAATAAAATCAACAATAACTAAGTTAAAATTCAAGTTTAAATAGATAAAATAATATTATAAAAATAGAGTTATCACACTCCCAAACTTAAGATTTTGCTTGTCCTAGAGCAAAACAAATTCCGAACCAACTTTAGAATCAATAGCTTATAATCATTAACATGAGACAAAACAATCATGATAGAGATCTGAATATTAATCAATGGGTTAAACGACCTTGTCAAGCCTCTTGTAGTTTGTGTGTGGATGAATAACCCAAACCCTTAACTCTAGCAACTAGTTTCGGCGAAATAGACTACGAGCTCAACATTATTTAATTTATATATATTTTTTCTTTTTATTATTATTATTTTTTTATACAGCTGGTCCTAGGAAATGGATTGCATTTTTACATGAAAATTCATATTTGTAATACAGATCCCTAGTTACTTAGTGAAACATTTACACTAGTATGCTTTGCATGCTCATACATTGGATACGTCTTTTTATGTGAAAATTCATATTTGTGATACAGATTTTAAGTTACTTAACATATATAAAGGTATCGAAGCATTGCCCCACTTTTTTTTTAATAGAAACACATACTAAATTATTCCATCTGAGCATCGTAAGAAAAAATACATTTTTCATGTCACCGAGTTTCGGGTTAAGATCACTTTCATTGTCACAATAATATACTTCAATTATATCAAAAGGCCAAGTAAAAATGAAAAACCCAAAAATTAATATAGATATAAAGAATGACTATTTCATACACATGCTTTTGAGGTGGAGCTATTTTATCTGCAGTGATTATAGAACTTTCCTGTTTGTTTTTTTTTTTTAGAAAGAAAACAATGATGCGTATCAAGAGCACAGAAGTAACTCCTTACTCTACCATCTTTTGGTTTCAAACTCTATCCCTAAACTTATTTGAGACATTGTCCCTAATGTCTACTAGAACACAAAATAAAGAAAAGAAAATATTATTAAGGGTAAGAAAATTACAACTTGAGGGTAAGATCCAGCGTACGCTTCTTGTTGCCACTTGCTTTAGAGTCCTAAATCAACTGCGACATTAATGAATCAACTTCTGATACAAAGTTTTGCAGTTGATCAATTAGTTCATCAGCATTTGAAGTTGAGATGAGAATGCGCCAGTTTGCTTGTGGCATAAAACCCTATTCCACATTTAGAGAAGACGAAACAATAACAGGTAATGTAGATGAATCACCTAAGAATGCATACCTGAGATAAATTAGAAATGGCTTAAGCTCCAACTTCGATGGTTTTTCTATTGATGGTACTGGTTGTCTCTTACTCTTTCCAAGTTCCTAAAATGGCCGTTTGATGAAGATAAGGGATGAAGCTTCCAATTGGTTAACACATTCAATGATGTTCAGACTTTTTGAGTTTGGCGTTCCAATTAGGCAAGCTTCAAGCGGATCTTGTGGAGTGGTGGTTTGAAGTATTTTTTTGACGCATCCATCCACTATATCTACCCTCATGCAGTTACTAACATCATGTGGATGTTTAAGCGCTTTTAGCACATTGAAGGTTACCTCTTCATCTTGAACTCTTGGTATGAGTTGACCTCTCTGCACACCAATGAGAGTTCTTTCTGTTGCTAAGAACGACTTACCTAAAATGATGGGTATTTCTTAATCTTCCTTCATGTCTAGCACGATGAAATCCGTAGGAAATATAAACTTATCCACTTTCACCAATATATCTTCTATAATTCCCCTTAGATACTTGATCGATCGATCAACTAGCTGTAAGGATATTGTAGTAAGTTTTGCTTCTCCGAAACCAAGTTTCCTGAAAACAGAAAATGGCATTAAGTTAATGCTTGCACCAAAGTCGCATAATACTTTATCAAAGAATGAATCACCAATGGTGCAAGGAATCATGAAACTCCCCTGATCTTTAAGTTTGGGTGGTAGCTTTTTCTGCAGGATTGCACTATAATCTTCGGTTAAAGCTACCATTTCATGTTCTTCCAACTTTCTTTTATTTGATAGGATCTCCTTCATGAACTTCACATAACTGGGCATCTGTTCTAAAGCATCTGCAAAATGAATATTCATTTGCAATTTCTTAAACACTTCTAAAAGTTTAGAAAATTGCTTATCTATTTTTTGTTTTTGGAATCTTTGAGGGAAAGGTAATGGTAGTTTGTATGGTGTGAGATTATCTGGAAACAACTTTGATTTTGGCTTCTCTGCTTCTTTTGTTTCAGCCATCACTTACTCTTCCATTTTTCTAGATTCTCCTTCTTTCTTAATTCTTTTGACAGGATCTTTCAACTGTTTACCACTTCGTAATGTAATAGCCTTAAGGTGCTCCCTAGAATTTGTCTCTATGTTACTTGGTAGTGTTCCTTGAGGTCTTATATTCAGTAGATTTGAGATCTGATCCATCTGTACCTCTAGATTCTAGATGGAAACAGCTTGATTCTGGAGTGTGGTATCTGTTCTTGTCATAAATTGATTAGCGTTTGCAACAAGTTGAGCAAGTGCTTCTTCAAGTGACATTATGAGATCTGATCCATCTGTCACTTGAAGAAGCACTTGCTCAGCTTGTTGGCCCGTTGTTGTTGAAGTAGTGGCGGATACGGTTGTCTGGGTATATCATTGTTTTTCCATGCAACGTTTGGATGATTCGTCCAATCTGGATTGTATGTGTTAGAGTGTGGGTTATTTTGTTGTCTATTACCTACAAAAAAATGCTTGGTCTGTCTGTTCATTATCGCACTGCCCATTGGAATGGTCTCCTCCACAAAAATCACAGGATCCTGGCTGAGTGTGAATGGTATTAGCTGTTAAGTTTTCGAGTTGCTTGGTTAATGTCTCAACCTGAGTAGAGTTTAGTTAAGACATCATTTTCTTGTATTCCAAAAACCTTTTTTAGAGTTGTTCTTTCTGATGGCCATTGATAGACATTTGCAACTATTTCTTCTAGTATGTCCCAAGCGGTTTGATGAGGTTTACCCAAAAGTGCTCTACCAGTTGAGGCATCTACCAATATTCTCGTGGAACTCCCCAAACTGTTATAGAATGTGTGTAGTTGCAGCCAATCAGCAACTCCATGATGTGGACACTTTCTTAGTAGTTCTTTGAATCTTTTCCATGCTTCTTATAATGACTCTCCATCAAGCTGTCTAAATGTTGCTATCTCTGTTCGTAGTCTTGCAGTCTTGGCTGGTGGAAAAAATTTAGCAATAAATTTGTGTACCAAGACATCCCATGTGGTAATACTTCCTGATGGCAAAGAGTTGAGCCAGCTTTTGGCTTTGCCACGAAGAGAGAATGGGAACAATCTCAATCGGATGGTGTCACCAGTAACACTATTGTGCTTAAAAGTATCATAGATCTCCAAAAAGCTGTCAATGTGGGTATTTACATCATCGTTCGGAGACCCACCGAACTGATTGTTTTATACCATGTGGATAATTACTGGCTTGATTTCAAAATTGTTAGCTGCAATGGTTGATTGCCGTATTGCTGAGACATTACCCACTGTAGGCGGGGCATAATTGCATAATGCTCGAGTATTCTCAACATGTATTGGTACCATATTTTGTGCATTGTTTGGTTCTTTAGCCATAGTGTTAGATGAGTGTGAATGTTGAAGTGAATCAAACAAATTTCCAATAGAAGTTTCAGAACTACCTTTCACCAAGCGACGAGAAAATGGATCACAATGCCACTCAAGTATAGATTAAAAACAACATAATAAAAATAAAAAGAAGCAACAATTATGATATATATATATATATATACATTACAACAATATAAAATAAAATAAAATAAAAGAGTAGGTAAAACCTTCCTCTTGAAATAAAAATAATGAAAATTAAATAACAAACTTAAAATAAAATAAAAGAGGGGTGAAACCTTTCTCTTGAAAAAAAAATAAAGATAAATAAATAACAAACTAAAATAAATTAATAATAAGTGATAGAACAAACCATATAAAATAAAGCGATAAATAACTAAAATAAATTAACAATAGGTGGTAGAACCAATCATATAAAACAAAGTAATAAACAACTAAATAAATTAACAATAAGTGGTAGAACCAACCATATAAAATAAATAAATAACCATACAAAAGAATTTTATTTTTATTTTTCTTTTTCTTTTTTTTATTTTTTATTTTATTTTTTTATACAAAGAAAAATAGATAAATAAATAAATAAAATATCACTCTCAACACAAAAAAAAATACCTACAAGAAAGGAAAGAGAAAAAGAATTAAAAATAACTATAAAATACCAAAATAAAATTTGAGTTATGTAGTATCAATATCAATTTAAACAAACAATCCCCAGCAATGGCGCAAAAAACTTGTACAAATTCACAAGTGTACGAGTCGAATAAGTAATAAAGTGATAAATGAGTATCATCCCACGAGCATTATGTAAAATTAATTCCCAAAACTTGAAATAACCCTAATTTTATTTGGTGAATGAAGATTGATTTGTAGAAAATTAAAAGTAAATTTAAATGAAAATAAAATAAATGATATTAAATTAATAAAATAAAAACTCTTGGGTTATGATTTCACCCTAACTATTTAGTTCCTCCCTTTTATTTTTTTTAATAAGAATTAATTATTTGGTTGCTAGTTGAGAATTTTTAAATTATTCATATAGCCCCTCTCAAGGTATAAGGAAAATACCCTGTAAAACTTAACTGCTATGTTTCTATGCAAAATTAAAACATTAAATGATTCATTAAAATTTATTGATTTCTTTTAATAATTACACAAACCATATAGGTATATTCCTATTCTACATGTAATTTTTGACATTCAACACAATAAATTAAGACACATAAATTAGATTTTGCTATCATTATGATTAACAATTTAACTAAATAGTGATCAATTATTTAGAAGTATTAAGAGTAATATTGAATGCATCAACCAAAATTAAAAAATCCAAAATTAAATTAAACAAAGGGTCGGAACATCAAAATTAGGTTATATCATAAACCTAGAACAATAAATATACTCCATAACAAAATAAAATACAACAAATATTAAATAACAAAACATAATAAAAGATCGGAAAAACTTAGTAATTTGAAGCTTCGCCGTAGAGTTTCTTCCTTTGCTTTGCTCTTCCTCTCCAAACTCTCTCTCTCTCTTATTTGATTCAAAACCAAAATTAACTTACAATTACAATCTCATTACTCACTATTTATAGATGGAAAAATGAGAAAAATGAAGAATGAAATAATAATGTCAACAACCATTCTCCACTTAACATTTAAGTCTTTTTTTTTATTCAATTCCAAATTGAATAATTCTTCACCTAATTCTCCACTTAAATGAATGATTTCAATTCATTTATGTGTCACACACACATGCCTTTTATTCATCAAATAAATAACAACATACCAAATGTCAAACAATAATCATTTAATGGCCATTAATCATATTAATGCTTCATTATAATATATTAAGCTTATTAATATATTAAAAAGAGATATAAACACATATATATTAATATCATTAATTTAACAATAATATATATATATATATTTCCACTAATGATTTCTTTAATCAAAATTAAAGAATTAAATCTTAACCATTGATTCAAAATGAATTAATAAGATTTAATCAAAATGTTTGACACTTGGTAACATTATATGGTGCCATTTGTCAACCAATGAACAATTCAATTAATAATATTTATTTAATCAATAATGAATAAACTCATTTATTCATTAATATCCGTTTTCCATCAGTTTTATCCTAAAAAATGATAAATACAAAGAGATGTAATAATTTATTTAATAATAATAAAATCAACAATATCTAAGTTAAAATTCAAGTTTAAATAAATAAAATAATACTATAAAAATAGAGTTATCAATAACTCCATGATAATTAAACTTCCACCAATTTACATATTACCATAACATAACAAATTTCCACCATCATAACAATATAACAATATAATAATAGTTTTCTTTTTCAAATTTCCTATATCACATGAAAGTATAAAGTCTACTACAATAGCCTTAACAATTCACATAGCCTTAACAACTTACTAAGCTTACTATTCCAAAATCATAAAATACTAATTAAAGAAAACATAAAACTCATCAATTATTCTTTTCTTCTCTCTTTTGCCTTTCTCTTCCTTCCTTTCTTTCTTTTGCCAATTTGCCTTCTCTTCTCCTACGTAAATGCTTCTACACATTTCAATTTTGAAAAGTTAAAAACTACTCATCAAACACATGGAGGACTAGGGTTCATTCAACCAATCCAAGGGCCCTCATTTTACCACCCAATTTTTCATTAACTAATACCAAATATTAATTAATTTAATTAACAAAAACACATGGATGGTTAGAATGACTTTAACTAAATCCAATGGACCATATTTAGCCATCACATTTTCCACTAACTAACACTAAATATTAATTAATTTAAGTAATAAAAATACATTGATAGCTTAGATTTCTTCAATCAAATCCAATAGACCACATTTTTGCCACCACATTTTTCACTAACTTAGCCTTTATATTTATCCCTATCCAATTTACAAAATAAGTCTAAAATTGTGACAAGTGGATGACTAGGATTAAAACAAATAGATGGCTTGGATTTTGTATAGAAATTTGGCAAAACTTAATATTTTATTCATTTGTTCATTTATTTTAATTTATTATATACACATATATATATATATATATACACTTGGGCTTGGGTTTGGGCTTACATAATTGGGCTTAGACATAATTAATTGGGTTTAGGCCTAGCTAATTAAATTTGGCTTAGTTAATTGGGTTTAGGCCTAACTAATTGAATTTGGGCTTAATATATACTTATATATATATATATATATTATATTCTTAGCCCACTTAATATTATTTTAATCCATAATATAAAATTTCAAAAATGACATTGTTAACAATAAAAATTCTCATTCTACCCAACATGTCTACTAAATTTTTCAAACTTACAAAAATACTACCATTCATTTACTTAATATCATTGCTTAATAACTATGAATTCCACAAAGAAAATCACGGGTGTTACAAATGCTGCGCAAGTACATTGTTAATCTTTTGCATGTGTTTAGTTATGAATCATTTCAGCTTAGAGAAAATCTGACCTATGTGGAGCTTCCTATTTGGATTTTGGATCATAAATATCAACAATTACATTTCAAGAAGATTCCCTTAGTAAAAGTACTTTGGAGGAATCACGATGAAGAAGAAGCCACCTGAGAACGAGAGGCGGAGATTCGAAAAAAATATCTTCAGCTTTTCCAATGAAGAAGAAGATACTTATTAAATTTCGATGACGAAATTTTTGTAAGGAGTGGAGAATTGTAACACCCGTATTTAGAAAATTCAATTATATAATTTGGTGTAATTGTTTAATTATAATTTCATATAATTTAAGATTTTGGGTGAATGATTGAATTTTTGTTATCAAAATGATGTTATTTGTTTAGACACAAATTTAATTTCATGGAATTGAGTTATAATTGGACTTTGGGCTAAGGAAATAATACTTGCATTAATTTTTGGGTTATAGTTGGACTTTGGGCTAAAGAAATAGTACTTATATTAATTTCCTAATTTTTGGTAATGAATAGTTAGACCCAAGCATAGAATTAGGCCCATTAATTCATCATTTAATCATAGCCATCCATTTGTTATGATCCCAACCATCCATTTGGCATTATGTAAACCAAGCATAATAGTTTTAGGTATAGATGAATTTGAGCAAAGTTAAGTGGAGAAATTGGTGGCATAAAGTGGTCCATTGAATTTGTTTGAATTAATCCAAGCCATTCATTAATATGTTTAATTAAAATATTAGATATTTGACATTTTCAAAATTAGAAAGAGAGAAAAAAACGTGTAAGTAAGAAAGGAAAGGAAAAAAAAAGAAAATAGGAAAATAGGAGAAAATCGTGAGGAAGAAAGGAAGAAGAAAAGAAAAATGAAAAGAAAGAAAAAGGAAAAAAAATTGTAAATTTCCTAATATCCTTCATTTGAAATTTTATTATTATGTGTTTAACAAACTTATAATATTATTAGAATTTTATATTATTATTGTTAAATTGTAATTTAAAAAATTAGATATGAATAATGTTTTAATGTTTATATATATAGTGGTTTAAATTGGTAAAAATTGGAGATGGTGGAGAAAATATGAAAGTGGTGGTTGTGAATTTTGATTATTATGTATTTGACATGCTTGTAATATTATTAGAATTTATATTATTAATATTAAATTGTAGTTTGGAAAATTAAGCATGAATAATGATTTAATATGTATTTACAATGGTTAGAATTGGTAAAAAATAAAAAAATGGTGGAGAAAAATGAAAGGAATTATTGTGATATATATATATATATATGTTGGATTAGAGTTAATGCGGTGATAGAAGTATTTTAGAAGTTGAGAAAGTGGTGAAATTGATGATAAATAGATGAGAATATATAAAAGTGTCGATTTTTGTAACGCGAATGTGATATGGAAGTAATGGTAAGTATGAATATGTAACACCTAAGTTTTTTTTTTTTTTTTTTGTAGAACTCATAGTTATGGTTGTAAATATACTTGTTAAATTATTAAGTGTTAGAATTTTGGAAAGTAATATAAAGTAAATCTATAAGGGTAGAATTGTAATTTCATTATTAGCATGGTTATTTGGGGACTTTAGTTTATGGATAGATATATACATATGTAATTAAGTTGGCTAGTATTATATATATATATATATATAATTTAGGCCCAATTTAATTAAATTAAGCCCAAGCCCAAATGTATATATATATATAGAACAAATTAAAATAAATAAATAAAATAATAGATTTTGTTTAAATTCTCCCAATACATATATATAATAATATATGTTAAGCCCATTACATATACCTTACTAACCTAAGCCCAAAACACACACACACATATATATATACATATATTATTAGCCCACTTAGATTATATTTTAATTCATAATCAAAAATTCCAAAATAACCTTGTTAACTATAAAAATTCTCATTTCTACCCTTCATGTCTACTACATATTCCAAACTTATGAAAATAAACTTATACATCTACAAAAGAAATCACAAATGTTACAATAACTAATGGCTAAGCCATAAAAACAATTTCATTTCATTCAAACTTACATACATCGACAACATTTCATAAACATTTCATAAGTGCGATAGCGACATTCGACCTTCAAAAAAATTGCGGCAAAACTGTGGCACATATCATTTTCAAAATCCCGGTCGCCATTTTAAAACTCCGACCACCATTTTTAAAAGTCCGGTCGCCGTTTTAAAACAACATCAAATATCGCACAGTTTCAAAACATTAAAACATGCATGCACAATTTACTTACCTTCGTTCCCGCTCTCCTCGAGTATATTCT
>JAXCLQ010071784.1:0-11338 GCA_035584115.1 Cedrela odorata
GGATAGGCTATTGTGTGTATGTTGAGACTGTTGAACGAGGGCAGAGTTTGGGCTATTTTCGGCGGAGCTTGCCATTGCAACGGCTCTGATACCAAGTTGAAAATATTAGAAGGATTTCGACTGCTCACTCTTTTTGATAATTATTTACAAGAACCATTTACAATTTATACAGAGGTGGATGAGCTTGTATTTTGCCATCTGTCTACAAACTAATGATTGCTATCAGAATTTGTTATGAAATGTGCTGGCGAATCTCTGATGTCTGCTGTCAATGAAGGTCTGTTACACAGGTGTCAAATGATTGGGAATGATGCTCTGGCAGCTGTCAATAGCAGGTACGAAAAGGAATATTGTGCTGAGAAAGAATAATCGTGAGGTGGCTGTACTGGTTTCATTCTTTTGTTTCTTTTAACTGTATAAAACCTTTTTAAAAAAACTTTAAAATTTTAATATGAGATTACGAAAGTACCTTTTTCTCTTTCTTTTTGTGTTTCATCAGTGAAGTAGACTTGAGAGAGCTTGGTTTTGACCTTGAATTAAAAAAAAAAGATGTTGCATTGACTTCTAAATAATCATCATCATAAGAATCCGATGAGCCAAGTTCGAATGATGTTATAAGAGGCATAAGAGTTAAGCCGCTTAGTTCCTTTCACATTTCGGCGAGATAAAGTCGAAACAAAAGCTTTTGTTGGTAGTGAAGAGATCTCGATCATGGAATTTCTTCCTCATCAGAATTAGAAGGAATTAACTCTAAGAGGATTGGTAGAGGAACAAGAACCCATGATTCCATTTTGGAGCTAAAAGTGATTAAATGAAACCTTTCGCGAAGACCAAGCTGGTAACTCGACCTACGGCAAAGAAGACCAGCTAGCAGTGGCTTTAGAAGTCTTGGTGGCCTTGGATTTCAGAAGATCTTTATATGTCCCGACCATCGTTTTTACAACATGCAAAGAGAAACATAGAAGATGAAAAAAATGGGGCGAAATCAAGCTAGGAACCCAATTTAAATCAAATTTGGCAAATATCAATTGAACTCATGTACTCATTTTTAGCTAGCTATTTCTACTAACCTTTTAAAATAGTACCTACGAGAAAGAATTTATAATTATGTTTTGGTCAAAAATATTTTTAAACATTGCAACTAGGTCGATCAATAACAATTTTTCATAATTTATGATTTATGCACAAAATTATTTAACTCAATTAGAATACCCACACACAAATGCAAAATAACAGTATGGCCTAAATTTGTATATTTTGTTCAATAATGTCTAAAATTAAAAAAATAAATAAAAATAAAATTTTGAACTTTAAGAGGTAAATATTTCATATTAACATGATTTTCAAAAATTTTGCTCAATTCAAGATGCATGAATAATCAATAGAAGAACTCTAATTTTTTGCACCATAACATCAAATAAACAAATTTCTTGAACATTCACGTGTGTGTGTGCGCATCGCGTAAAGATTAACTCAAAATTCTTCCTTAATTCGATTTCAATAATCTGGGAAAAACATAGAATGAGCATGTCTAACTAAACTTATCATCTTGATCTCAAACTCATTCATTAAAATAATGCACATATGATTGCAGTACAAATTTGTTTCTTGTTACTACTTTCTCTTTTTTTCTATTTCTTCATTTTTTTAACAATCAATAGCTTTCACGCTATCACTGAAGCAACCCTCTTCTCATGGTAGATCATCCTCTACATCTTTGTGATATATAGACCCAAATTACTCATGGATGGCTTCACACAAAAGTGTAGGTAGCTTTTTTCTAATTATAAAGTGATGCAAACGAACCTGCACAATCACGCATACAAGAGGGGAACTCACACGTTGGCTTAGAAGGACTCAAGAACAGCAGTCACAAGATTCATTAAACTTGTAAAGTGGATCGATCACAAGACTTAAGGCCAAGTATTTTAAAGAAGCATTAAATAGGCTGATTCAACAAGTTGGTAAGACGGCAAATACGTGGGAGCCCAGCATAAGTCTAAATCAATCTCAAGGAAACCTAGTCACTATAATTAAAGTTCTAAAAGTTTTCCTGATTTAATTGTTTCTTTTTCTGAGTCAAATTTCTAATTATTTATTTCTTTTTCTAAGTTAAATTTTTGATTTAATTGTTTCCTTTTTTTAGTTAAATTTCTGATTTAATTATTTTCATTTTCTAATTCAAAGAGAGAATGCCACATGTCAAAATAGCATTGACTCTCCATAGTCTAGGTTAAATTTTGGAATTCTATATAAACGATCAAGCACTGTACGTTTTTAGAAGTTAAGAATAATATTTGAAGCTAATTTTGTGTTATTATTTCATTCTTGAAAGGACTCTTAAACTTATCAAATTTATTCTTGTGGTGTTAAAAAACAACCAAACTTATCACTTAAATCCTTGAATGATTCTTAAGATTCTTGGTTTGGAATCTCTAACTATTGTAGTTTTTGGTTCTTGTCATGTTAGGTATCGGGTCAAAATTCATAAACTTGCGTCTTGAAGATCTTAAGGTTCAGTACCACGTTTGATATTGGGTTTTGTCACACTGTTAGATATCAGTTGGTATCAGAGTTTTGGTTCTAAGATAAGTTTGGATTATTTTTTAATTGTTTTATTGATCCTTGCTCCTTGATTAGAATTCTAAAAATACAATATATATATATATATATATATTAATTGGCCGAATTTTGAATTAGGGTTTCTAGGAGTTTTTTTGTTTCTAATCTAATCCAATTAGGGTTTCTTTGTTTTTTGTCTAGGTCGAATTGCTTTTGGGTCTGCTAGGCTAGCAGAATTCTACATTGACTAGTTTGATTCAAATTTTATGTTACCTTGCTTTAGTTTGTCTTAAATTCATACTTTTTATTTCCGATTCCCCAAAAAAAGGTGAAAAGAAAAGAAAGAAGAGAAAGAAAAGAAAGAAAGAAAAGAAATTTAGAATTGTTATTGTTCACTATTCTTGTAATTTCTTGTGGTGTTGATCTAGCATTCCTTACTCTTAAACCATCATTGTCACTTTAATTGCTTGCATCAGTTTCTTGAGAATTGCTTATTGAATTTTGTGGTTTGTTTCGGTTGCTTCTCATCTTTAATCATCGCCTTGAATCTTGATTGTTCTTCAGTCTAATTAAGAGTGAAAAGAAGACACAACGAGTAAGAAAAGGCAAGAGTGGTGAGAACATAAGAGGGTAAAAGCCGTTAAGTGCCAAACACGAAAGTGAGTGAATCTTTCTTGGGTAAAACATGTGAGGGAGTGCTTGTGAGGTCTCTAACCTTGTTTTGTAGATTCTAAATATGTCACACAATCAAGAAGAAAACTCAACTAAAAAGGTGCAATAACCAATCACTCTGAACCTACAATTACAGGTATTGCTAGAGGAGATGAGGCGGATGATGAGGGCTAAATTAGAGTAAATTCATGAAAGGATGGATAGATTGGAAGAGTAGGCAACTGGAGGAAAGCATCAAAACACTCCCATTAGACAACCACGTAGGCGAGTGTAACTAGGGGCACAATAGTGTAAAGTTGAAGATGAAGAAGAGTTAGATGGATCACCAATGAACCGGGGCAAGTTTGGACGTGGTTATAGGAATAAAGAAGCTAGGATGGGTAGACTTAGATGGGATGATGATTTGGGAAGCATTAAGGTAAAAATTCCAACATTCCAAGGTAGAAATGATCCTGACGCTTATCTAGAGTGGGAGAAAAGAATGGAGATGGTCTTCGATTGTAACAATTACTATGAGGTCAAAAAGGTAAAATTTACTACAATTAAACTCATCGATTATGCTATTATTTGGTGGGATCAATTGTTGAAGGATAGGATGAGAAATAAAAAAAACGTCATGATGAGATGTGGGACTAGATAAAGGCAATCATGAGAAGAGGTTTCATCTTAAGCTACTACTATCAGAAGTTGTTCAACAAATTGCAGCGTCTAACTCAATGATCCAAAAACGTATATGAATACTACACAGAGATGAAAGTTGCTATGATCCGAGTAAATGTAGAGAAAGACAGGGAAGCCACCATAGCTAGGTTCTTAAACGGTTTAAACTATGAGATAGTGGATGTGATAGAGATGCCACAATATGTGGAATTGACAGATATAGTACACTAAGTCATTAAAGTTGAGCAACAATTAAAGCGAAGGAACATGGCTAGAAGGGGAAGAAGCACTACTACTACAAACTCTTGGAGACCAATCCCTAAATGGGACGAGTTTCTATCAACTAGGCCTAAGTCTGAACCCTCTAAAGATGCCAGACAAGTTATGATGCCAAAAAAAGGTAATAACGAATCCACTACTTATAGAAATCGTGACATTAAGTGTTTCAAATGTCAAGGCAAGGTTATATAGCTAGCCATTGTCTGAATAAAAAGGTGATGGTGATCAATGCTCAAGGAGAGGTTGATTCAGAAGATGAAATAGATGATATGCCACCTCTTGAAGACGCCTATGAAAGGTAATGTACTGTGAAAGGAGAATCATTAGTGGCAAGATGAACTCTTAGCACGCAGGTTAAAGAAGAAAAAGATAATTAGCGGGAAAATTTGTTTCACACTCGGTGTTTCATGAATAACAAAGTTTGCAGTGTTATAATTAACGGTGGAAGCTGCACTAATGTAACTAGCATCAAATTAATGGAGCAATTGGCATTACCTACAGTAAAGCATCCACGACCGTACCGATTTCAGTAGCTAAACAATTGCAAAGAAGTTAAGGTAATAAAATAGATGTTGATGGTGTTTTCCATTGGCAAGTGTGATGATGATGTGTTTTGCGATGTGGTGCCTATACAAGCATGTCACATCTTGTTGAGAAGATTATGACAGTATGATTGACGAGTCACACATGACGATTTCACTAATAGGTACTCTTTTATCATTAAAAAGTAGCATATATCACTTGTACTATTGACTCTAAAACAAGTTCTCAAAGACCAACTAAATTAATTAAAATAAAAAAATCACATAGTAAGTAAATAAAGGAGATAAACAATTTTAACATTTTTCAAATTTTTCTATCTTACATCTACGAGGCCACACCAAGAGAAAAATAATCCACTATAGAAATAAAATAATATAAACACCAATAGACTTATACAAAATAAAGACTTCATCTTATTATTGTTGATTATTGTCGCCACTGTGTTGAATCTGTAGACTTATTTAACTAAATCTCCTCGCTTTGACACATCAAAATCCCTTCAAAAAATTCAACAAGATCCTCTTACTTAATACCGTTAAAATCCCTTCAACTAACACAAATTATTCTCCAAAAGAATAACTTGTTCGTCTTCTGAAAAATAATATTAAAAAGGTCTTCACAATACTTAAGAGACTTAATATCTAAGTTTACCAAAATAGAAATCACATACTCATAATTTGCACCAAGTTGTTTTTACTTTAAAGTATAAAAGAAAACATAAACAATTTGGAAAATTAAAAGACCACAAAAATCTCACAAGGCCCTCTCTAATTTGTGTGAATAAGGATTGGTTGCTCAACTGAAAATAATACAAATATATGATAAACCATAACCCTTGTTTAATGATAATTTTTATTTCCTAAACTCAAAAGAAATAGATCTTAAATAAGAAGTCTATCCTAATTAAAACAGTTATTTCATAATAATTCTTCTTTTCTTTGAGTTATAGAATTGTCTACATAAGTTTCTTAATTATGCTTGAAGTCCATACTAGAAAATTTGAATTCATTTCATGTGAATGATAAATTTTGAATGTATTCAATTTGTTGCAACAAAAATATGTGTTCAGAAAATATCAACTCTGTGAACCCTAACACAACCAAAACCGTAAAATAAGATCTAAGACTAGAATATGTTCCATTTAACTTTAATCTTAGTCATAATTTGGCTCCAATTCTAAAATTTATGTGCAACATAAGCAGCAGAAACGTTAGCCACTTTAGATCTAAAACCCTAAGAAATACTCACGTGGACCAGAGAAACCTTCATCAATTGTTATGAAAAAAGTTGATTTTGGAAGGTCAACCGTCTCTTGAGTAAAGATATTGCGCATGAAGATTTCGAAAGCGGAATTATAAAACATTCGAAGCCGTTAATAATTTGGGTAACCTGATGAGGCTAAGTTGGAGAATATTGTTAAGTGGTGGGAAGCTTCTTCGATTGGTGTTTTGCGCGAAAGAAATATCGGTGGGAGAATGAACTGTTGGAGAAAGAAATTATGAGGTGGAAACGGTGTCAGAGACTGATGAAAACCGTGATCTTGAGACGCATTTGAATCTCTTGCGAGCTTTGACTGAAAGCTTTTTCAGCATGTCCGCCACCAAATCAAGCAGGACGTTCTTCTCCATTTCTAATTGCCTTGGTTATACTTTCTTGAATAGCCACCCAGCTAGCTTTGATGATTATATAGACTATACTGAAATGATAGAATGTTTGTAGGAAATATTTCGGATTTCATTTCATTCCTAACACACATAGAAATCATTTCAAATTTCAAAGTTCCGCTTTCCTTTTAATGCCTTATATGAATCTTGTTTTTAAATTTGTTTTCTTTTTCAGGTGTTTAATTCCTTAATTTTCATATATACAAGAATGCTATTACGGAAATTCTATTAATTTCTTTTTCAGGTGTTTTCTTTCTTTCTTTTTCTTTTTGTTAACATGTCCAAATAATTTATAATATACATTATAAATACCATTCACTTCATAATAATTATTGTTAAATAATCTCTTTAGGTTAAAAAAAAATTATATATTTTTTGAGTTTAAGATTTATAAGTAATATTGCAAAATCAAATAAATCAAAGTGTATTTACACTAATTTTTAGGAGTGTAACGGTAATTATACTTCCATATTAGTTAAGTGTAGTGGAAGTCAATTTAGTTTGAGGGTAGCAAATAGTATATAACACGTATTGATAGATTTAAAAAAACTAAAAATCGAACCAAAATCAAATCAAACCGATTCTTTAGTTTTGATTTTATACGGTTCAATTTAGTTGTATTTTTCATTTTGGTTTCATCGAAACTAAATGGAATCAAACTGAACCTAAATTTGCACAAAAAAAGAAATACAAGGAACTTGTTATAGAAGAGGAACTTGTTAAAGAAATGAGGAAGCATCGTGTCCTTTCTTATTTTACATGAAAAAAATTTATTGTCTATATTCTTCCCCATTAACATCAAATTTTTTGAAAGAAAACAAAATAGAGGCTTACAAAAATCTCTACTTTTCAGACCAGCCAAATGTCCATAACCATCATTATACCTTTACCAAATATTTCAATCGTTCTCTATTTTCTTTAATCATTGCCCCTTTTATTTGTGCAATTTTGAAGAAATTCTCAATTTATCGTGCAATAAATACTTTCAGTTTTCAAATTATTTAGAAATTTAGAGAACAATATTGAATTTTTCAGTTGATTGCTTTATTTCTGATAGTCATTTGAACTAAAGAAGCTATATGAAGTCACATATGATGATAGACGATTGTTCAGACAAATCATTGCGCTGATGATATTGTTTTGGCTAGATGCTTGCATTTCTCATCATAATCTCACTTAAGGATGTCAATATCATCGTTGTTTCTAGGTATCGTTTCTTTCTTTTTTTAATCTCACCTTTTTTCTCTTAACTACAAGGTTATTAAATAATTCATCTGATTTCTAGGGTTTTGAGAATATTAAAAAATGGTTAATTGATTTTAGTTAGTCATATAATAACATTGAAGGATGTTTTAGTAAACGGCAGCTTTCTTATGAAACAGCAGCTTTCTTATGAAACATTTATTATCATGTCATTGTTGATGTCGTCGAAATTCATGGATGTGCCGTTGATTGATTTTGTAATCAATTTCATGCTATTTTGTTTCATTTTGATTTCCTGTCAAGGCTTTCTCTTAGTATGCAAATTGCTTTATTGATTGGTTCGGTATTGTATTACATACTGAATTTGGTTCTGAAATCAACATATATAACATAGATATATATCTTCTAGGTTTGATTAATTAATCCTTTTGGAAAATCCTCAAAATATAATTGTTTTACAAGTTTTGAAGCTGTACAGCATATATTAACTAATTTCACTAGTGATTAACTAGTTAGAAAGTCTCGACATGTTCATTGATTGATTTTTGTAAATTTTAAATGTGAATTTAGAAGAATGATACAATTCTAAATCAATTACATTACAAGACATCTTTAATTTCTTGCATTAATTTCACAGTAATTAGTCTAACACATAATAATTTTTTTTCACATTTTTTTAATAAAAATATCATACAACCATGAAAATATTGGTACTGTAGACTCACCTTAAGATGTGTTATATGAAATTGAATCAATAGAAAATATAAAATTTTCATAATTTAGTATTTTGTAGTGCTGTTGTTTAAATTATTACTAGGCTAGAAAGTCTCATATTCAACCCCTTAGTTTCCATAATTAATTATTCACATGTAGTGAAAACAAATAGAGGAAGAACATGAGTAAACAAGTGAGGGAAAGTGTGGACATAACAACTAATATTATAACAAAATATACTATTGTTTATTAAATTAAACTTTCCTAGTAGTTAAAATAATTATAAAGTCCAATATAAAAGATTATTATTTTTTTGATATTTCCCCTTAGGAAAATACACAAGTCTTTATAAAATAAACATTCAGAGTAGTTAATTTTCCAACAAAATGAATCCCATATTAAGATAATTAATAATATTTCAAAAGACTATTAGGAACCAAATGAAATTGAAGTTGATATAGGGATGTGGTTGTTGAAATGTGAATTGCAAATGGCACTTTCTGCTAATAAATTGCAATTATTGATACTTAATGCTTCCTTTTAATTATTTGTATGGTAATTTTTGTTGGTGTTAATTTACATGTTCTTGAAATTTGTAGATGGTGGGTTTCAAGAGGCTACTTATTGAGCTAAGAAGAAAGAGTCTCGGAAACAATAGGAGACAAAACTGAGCTTCAAATCCTAACTGAAAAGGTATCAAATATATATTTTTTATGGAGAGTTTTAAAGGCTTGATATTTATTATTTGTTTGCATCACAATATTGAACATATTGCAATATTTATGAAGCATTATTTAAAATTCCAGTTATCCTACATTTGGGACAAATTCATTATTGTTTCAACATGTGAGTCAAAACTCTCACGGCACGTGCAGATAACCAATTTCTCGGTAAACTTCCTTAGCTAAAGCTGTCCATTTTGTTAGCTGACTTCATAGCTAAATGTCATAATATCATCTTCTTCCTCCGTCATCTCTTACTTAGAAAAATACCCAACGGAAAAGATGTCAAAGCAATTGAAAGAGGAGTTTCATCCCAACCTACAAAAAATAAAAGCTAGACAATGAAGAAAACCTGAACTTCCTTTCACAATTGATAAAGTTACTTGATTCTTTGATGGCATCCTATAAGTAGATTATATTGAAGCCAAGTTCTCATTTTCCAATGAATTATAACTTGCTTATATTTCCTATCCCTGCGTAATACATGCTAGTACTTCAAGATGATGATTACTTTTGTTATTTGAATTTTTGGGTAGTTTTATGTGGATGATTTTAACCTTGGTTTTATATTGGATATTCTGTCACTTGGTTATATGTTATGCCGAATTATTGCTTATATATGTTATGCCGAATTATTGCTCATACATGTTTGCTTCATATGCATTTTCATTTCAGGCATTTATATCCTTTATTATGCTATGGAAGTTTAATTTAACTACCTAAGTTGTTTTGTGCATATATTGTGGCTTTATTATGTTGTGAATTACTCTAATTGGTGCATATGGTGATCATTTTGGCTCTTTTTGGCAAAAAGGGAAATAGTATATTAAGGGGAAGTAATAGTTTTAAATGACAGACATGCTTATTTATGCTGCAGCTTTGGGTTATTTTTTGTACTATTACTTGTTTCAATAACTCTTGATGATAACTTATGAGTAAAGTGTTAGTTCGCTACACTTATATTTTGTTTTGTTTTTTTAGTGTACTTTCATATTAAGAAATGAGTGTGGATATATTTTCCCAAAAAAAAAGCCAAATAAGGAGATTGTTAAGGTTTACAGAGTTGGTATTTTTTAGAAACATATTTTTGTTGCAACAAATTGAGCAATTTACTGTACATTTGGATTTTTATTCTTCACGTGTAAGGAATTCAAGTTTACTAGTTATTTTAGGTAAAATATGGACTTCAAGTATAATAAGGAAACCTATGTTGGCAATTTTACAACTTAAAAGGAAAAAAGAATTATTTGAAAATAAGTATTTTAATTAGGAGATACTTTTTACTATTTAGGAAGATCTATTCCTTTTGAGTTTAAGAAACAAAAATCATTATTAAACAATGCTTAGTGTTTACTATATATTTGTATTATTTTCAATTGAGTAGCCAACCTTTATTCAAGCAAATTAGAGAGAGCCTTTTGAGATTTTTGTGGTCTCTTATTTTCCAAGTTGTTTATGTTTTCTATTATGATTTAAAGTGAAAATAACTTGGTAAAAATTATGAGTCTGTAATTTCTATTTTGATAAACTTAGAGATTAGGTCTATTAAGCTTAAAGACGTACATTTTTTATATTATTTTTCGGTAGAAGAACAAGACATTCTTTGGGAGAATGATTTGTGCTAATTGAAGGGAGTTCAGCGGCATCAAATAAAGGGATTTTTTTTGAATTTGTCGAAAGGATTTCAATGTGTCAAAACAAGGAGATATTGCTAAACAAGTACACCTAAAAGATTCAACACAACGACAACAATAATAAGAGAAAATGCTTATTTTGTATAAGTTCATTGGTGTTTGTATTATTTGATTTCTATAATGAATTATTTTTTTCTAGGTGTGGCCTCGTAGATGTAGAATTGGAAAATCTGAACAACGTTAAAATTACTTGTCTCCTATATTTACTTATTGTGTGGTTTGTCATTTTAATTAATTGGTAAAATTAATTAAAGTTGGTAAATTCTTATTAAAATGAATCTGCCTGATTGCTTTTTAATATACTCTTATAATCTTTTTCTTAATTTCTTCTCCTTCGATTCAAAATTTTCATGTGTTTTCTTAATGCAAACTTTTATTTATTCTCTCCAAAACTTGTGCTGACTCTTTAAATCGTATACACTATTATTTGTTTGTTATGTCTTTTTAATAGGCATTTTGGGACGTATAATTGAGCAAATAAATAATTAATAAAGTAAAAATTTTCAGATACTTAATTTTTTTAGCTATAGTACGCCTAAAACTACCACTTCATTTTTTGCTCAATTGTTCTGATCTTGTTTCGTTATCTTCTTACCAAGTTAATAATTTTTATTAGAATTTTTTT
>JAXCLQ010071786.1:0-11332 GCA_035584115.1 Cedrela odorata
ACAACTTAATTTCTAACTACCAAATCTATACCAAACTAAATTAGTTCGTCCACCTAAATTAGCCATTTGCCTTAAAATTGTTTCCTTAAATTACAAATCTAAGCCAAT
Organism: Cedrela odorata; assembly: GCA_035584115.1. Taxonomy (NCBI): domain Eukaryota; kingdom Viridiplantae; phylum Streptophyta; class Magnoliopsida; order Sapindales; family Meliaceae; genus Cedrela; species Cedrela odorata. The sequence continues at coordinate 109 of JAXCLQ010071786.1, forward strand.
CAATTTGTTGGTTTATTGGTAAAGAGTTTGAATTGAGTATTAAAAATAGACAACACAGCCTATCAATTTTTGGTCGATGAAGGAAAACTTAGTTAATCACCCACAACAGCTAGTGATTCATTCTATGACGCATTGATCTCTAATGTTTTAAGGTAGTGATTGCATGATATTTTAAGTGAATTAATTGGGGCAAGAAAATGTTTAACTTAATTGAGTGATCTCGTCAATGTATTTATTGATCAAATTCAACGATTTGTGGTGGGCATTTTCATTGATCTATATTTGTTACAATGTCAAAATGAGTAAGACGTTTTGAATTTCCATTTTGTCATAATAAAAATAATGGCCTAAAACTTTCAAATTTAGGTAGTGAATTGATGAATCATATCATTCACTGTTGTTTTAATCAATTAAAATGATCAACTCCTTGGAAGATAGAATTAAAACCTATTGGATATTTTTTATCGTTCGCTGTTGCAACCCTAAAGGGGCATCCTTCGTGTTGTTATTGACCCTAGAATAGAAATAACATCAACTAAACTACGCGTTTTAATGAATGCATTCACCCAACTACCATCCCTTCATCCATTTACATTCTTTATCTCAACTTCTGTAGTCTTGCAATGAACACCAGCACATGTTAGAGTCAACGGTTCTGAATTTTTATTTTGAAGATGCTACAGCTTATTGAAAACAAGGCAACTAATAAAATAAAATTTCATATAAATAGAAGAACAAAAATATCAATTAAGCATGAAAATCTGGAGTGTTAATATTGTAGAAGATGTTAATTGATGGCTAGCCATCTCATGCTCATCTGCCTGCTTGTCTGCCTTCAGGTGTGTGCCAATGTCAATCTACATTTTTTTGACTTTTGTTTTGCACAGTATGCAGAGGCTTCGGGCACACTTTTTCTTATCGTAACAGCATGCATAGCATAGTGCATTAAAAGAGCAAGAGTCAAACTCAACACCGTTCGATGATTCTACAGAATTGTTTTTACTGGTTTGCTGCAGTGCAGATAAAATTTAAAAGATTAAAATATAGAGATATGAATAATAATATATAATATATAGAAGAGCATCCATGCATGTCAAATAAGCAAATTAGGGGCAGGGCGCTATAAATTGTTGCTAAGTTTCTCACCGAACCCACCCCTAACCGAAGATCACATGACGAATCCATTTTCATTTAAGACATTCTTTATCAAGAGAAAATTCTATTATAAACCAAAGTTACAATATGCATGCTACCATCACTGATTCTAATAATAATGATAACATTAGTGATGAGATGAGATGAACTGAACCAAAAACAGACTGTCTTGTATGATCCCTTTTATTCTTTTAAACCAGTTCATATCGTTTTGTGTTTTGTTTTCTAAGGAGTCTCTAGCTCTCTCTTTCTGTCTTAGTTCCTCAACTAAACACATTTAATTCCCTTCATTGAATGCTCGAGTTAAATACTCATTTTTCTTTTCTGCAAAATTAGAAAGAAGAGAGAAATTAGGTTATATTTTGTGGTATTGATACAGTAGGGTTTTTCCTATGGTAGCGGTATGGCTTGGCTTGGCTGGCCTGGCTGTTTTTTGCCATATAAAAGTTTCAACGAACTTCTTCCAGGCATTTATGATTGTCAGTAAGAGAGATGATGCAATTCAAGAGAACAGTCTGGCCTTCTTTATTGCCTTTCACTGTCGTTTCACCTATAAACTCATCTCACTGAACTCCTTTCTGTACTATCTCACACTCCTCTTTCCTGCTTATCTCTGTCTCTGTCTTTGTATTTTTTTTTTCTTTTTTCCTGTTTGAGATCTCAAACAAACTCCATTTTTTCACCATCATCAGATTGTGTTTTCACAAAGTGCTGTCCAATTTGTAAGCTTTAGGTTCATGATCCACCATTTTCAAGCAAAACACCATCTGGGTTTATCTCCTTCACCCATTTTTTACATTGTTAAGGTACGTTCTTTTTCAAGTTTCTTGGGGTTTTCTTTCCCAAGCTTTTTTCCCGGAAAAAGTGTTCAAAGAGTATCAGTGGCATTTTGCTCTTCACAATTTTATACTCGTGCATGGATATAGCTACAGCTTTTCTGCTTTTCGCGGCTGTTACAGCTTATCTACTATGGTTCACGTTCATCTCACGGTCAATGAATGGTCCACGTGTTTGGCCTCTATTGGGTAGTCTTCCGGGCCTGATTGAAAATTGTGACCGCTTGCATGACTGGATATGCGACAATCTCCGCGAGTATGGTGGCACGTACCAGACCTGCATATGCGCAATTCCATTGCTCACCAAAAAGCAAGGTCTCGTGACTGTCACGTGCGATCCGAAAAATTTAGAACATATATTGAAGCACCGGTTCGATAATTACCCCAAGGGGCCCACATGGCAGGCCGTGTTCCACGAGCTGCTCGGTGAAGGCATCTTTAATTCTGATGGTGACACGTGGTTGTTCCAGAGAAAGACTGCCGCACTGGAATTCACCACCAGAACTCTCCGCCAAGCCATGGCTCGCTGGGTCAGCCGAGCAATCAAGCTTCGGTTTTGTCCGGTTCTTGAATCGGCTCAGCTCAATGACGAGCCGGTGGATCTACAAGACTTATTGCTTCGACTCACGTTTGACAACATTTGTGGCCTGGCTTTCGGAAAAGATCCACAAACTTGTGCCCCAGGACTTCCTGAAAATGGGTTCGCGTCGGCTTTTGATAGAGCCACTGAAGCCTCGCTTCAACGTTTTATTTTGCCAGAAATTTTGTGGAAGGTCAGGAAATGGCTTCGGCTTGGAATGGAAGTCTGCTTGAGCCGAAGCCTAGTCCACATCGACGAGTATTTATCCGATGTGATCAATACACGTAAGCTAGAGTTGACGAGTCAGCAAAAAGATGGGAACCCACACGATGACTTGCTGTCGAGATTCATGAAGAAAAAAGAATCCTACTCGGACACTTTTCTCCAACATGTAGCACTTAACTTCATCCTAGCTGGACGTGACACATCATCCGTTGCGCTGAGCTGGTTCTTTTGGTTAGTCATACAAAACCCACAAGTGGAAGACAAAATCTTACATGAATTATGCACGGTCTTAATTGAGACACGTGGCTATGACACGTCAAGGTGGGTTGATGAGCCGTTAGGGTTTGAAGAGGTTGACCGTTTTATATACCTAAAAGCAGCATTATCAGAAACCCTACGGCTGTACCCTTCAGTCCCGCAGGACTCAAAGCATGTGGTGGCCGATGACGTGTTACCAGACGGAACGTTTGTGCCGGCTGGTTCATCGGTTACGTATTCAATTTACGCAACGGGCAGGATGAGATCAACGTGGGGTGATGATTGCTTAGAGTTTCGTCCAGAGAGATGGTTATCGTCTGATGGAAAGAAATTCGTAATGCATGATTCATATAAATTTGTTGCGTTCAATGCAGGACCGAGAATTTGTTTGGGAAAGGATTTGGCTTACTTGCAAATGAAATCAGTGGCAGCGGCAGTGTTGTTGCGGCATCGGCTGACGGTGGTGCCAGGCCATAAGGTAGAGCAAAAGATTTCATTGACTTTGTTTATGAAATATGGACTTAAAGTAAATGTGCATAGAAGGGAATTAAAGGGGATTGTAGCAAGTATTAAGAAGAAGGAAGAGGAAGGAGAATTGCGTGGAGATGATAGCATTAAATGTAAGTAATGGTTTTAGTTGGGTTGAAACGGTAGGTGAGGTTGTTTAAGGTGTGTGATTTTGGTGTTGGTGGTTTTCATGGATGTAGTATATTTAAGGAGTGGTGAATTCGCTTTATTGCTAGGTGAAGGAAAAAGGACAATTCATGTGGATTGAAGAGTATGTGGACCATTTGTGATTTTGTTTCTCACGGATTTTGAGCGTAGAGGAGGAAGATAGACGATACAACTACAGCTTCTCATATATACTACATAGTACTATCGCGATATAGATCTGCTTCAGCATTCTCGAGGGAGAGAGAGATGCTTTCAACTCTCAACTTTAATTTCTTGTAGGAATGTCTTTATTAAATTCTATAATATTCTTTGGTTATTACATGTTTATTTTATTGATGTAATAAGTGTCGTCCAAGTGTAATTCTCTAAATTGTAATGCAAGTCATGATCAAGATACTAAGAAGGCTTTTTCTTTTCAATTAGTAGAATTGGATGATTGTTGATAATAGTTTTTGAATTATGATTACTTAATGTCTTCAAAAGGGTGTATGAAGAAAATGATTCGTTCTATCATAAAAGAAATTGTACTGCGAACATTCTTTGCACTCATCTGTTTTTAAAGACGTATTGAAGTATCAAACTCTTTTTAAATTTCACCATCAAAGTTCAGACTCGCTTTCTCAGGAGTCGGGACATGTAGCGAAACGAAAATCCCAATTTTCCTTTATGACCAACAACTTCTTTGAAGACAATTATGAAGCCCATACTAGGCCCAAGAAAATCCTTAAGACAAGAGCCAGAGCGAGAACCTGCCTATCTGTCAAGATCTCTGATAGGGTGGAAGGAACGTAGTACGGTCGTTTTCTTAAAATAAAGACATTATGGGTGATTTAAAATACAGGAGAGGTTTTCTTAGACAGAGAGGAGAAGGACATAAGGTGTACTTAATACTTTAAAGCATTAATTTATGCCGAGGAGAAGGTTTCAAGGGCGCAAATTACCCGTATTGTCCCTAGGACGGAAACATGTAAATTGCCAAAAAGAGAAAAAAGTTATTAACCTGTAAAAAGGTCTTTCAACCCAACTCAAAATGTTGTACAAGTTAAGGGCCTCTCAAGTTGATGGAAAATTTTCTTGGTAACATCTTAACCTTGCTCTGCAGGATTTCAACCTAGCATGTATAGCATATTTACGGCCTTTTGGTGTTAATTACTTCCCATTTCGTTACAACTTGGCCTCTTTTTCTTTAGTCGCGTGTAGACTATAACTTTCTGCCATTCTTGCAACTGTACTCTAATCTAGAATTTTCTCTCCGGTTGCAAAGAAGTTCCAGACTAATGTGCCAATGATATACAGTGCAACAGCTACCTTGAATACATCATCCCAAGAACCTGCAAAGAGAGTTTCAGAATTGAATGAAACAGAAAGTTGACAAGAAAAGTCATTGCCGCAAGAGAATGAAGTAGGAGGAGAGTTGTACCTCGTTGGAGTATGTAACCAGTTGCAGCTGTACCAAATACACCAGCAAGCACTCCTGCCGTGTTTGATAGTCCCAACAGAACTCCCTGCCATTTATTGCCATACTTTAAGAAACATCTTTCTAAAGAAATGAAAGTGAACTTGATACAAGGATGGATTACAAGTTAATTGAGGAAGTTATTTAAAACAGACCACCAATATAACTTCTCTGCCAGAAAATACCACAAATTATTTTTTAAAGGTCTGCGAGTTCATAATCACATAATACTGTTTACTATTTATGGCATTAAAAGCAGCATCTCATCAATACCTATAATGTATTTTAAAGAAAGATTGTTAAATTTATTAAAATTCACAGTATATTAGGGGCAAAAACATTTCAGAGGTAATATTTGCAAGTATATTCTAATTCTTAAACTAATCTAGGTATATCGAACTAAGAAACAGAGCCATGACTCACAGCATAACGTGGGCCAATGTCTTGGTGATTGGAATAAAGACCTGATTGTGAGAATGCATCAGATCCCTGTCAACAAGAGGGCATGAATAGTTAGATTTCGTCCCAAAAATGGAAAATTACATCTAAATTTACTACCTAAATCAGCATCCAATTTCTTGTGAGCATTGCTTGGATATAATTATCGTGACTATATCAAATATTTGGTCATCTTGCCAGACACATTTAGTGGAGTCAGTTGCAAGAGAACTTCAAAGATACATAAAACAAAACATAATTGAAGACTATTAAATAAATCGAGTTAAGATGAAACTGAAATCAAACATGATCAAACCTGACTGCAAGCCATGCATAGCACTGCCATTGCAGGAGTCCTGACATGACTCAGCTGTGTGAGAAAAAAGGCTGGGCCCAAAAAACCAATTGATTGCATGATCTGCATATAAAAATGGAGACAGAAATAATTCTAATTGCGTAGAGTGCCTAGTATAACCAATATAGATATGATGCCAGTTACATTTAATTGAAATAAATCACTCCCATAAAATCTATTTGACCTAGGGAAGAAGGCAAATAAGAAAGCCATCTAGAGCTTTCATCTACTTCACGTTTAGACAGCACAGGAACAAATGCAGACTTGGACATTTATCGTTGCAGTTGTTCAATTAGTAAAATAATATATCAGAAAAGAATCGTTTCTTCTCTTCTATTTTTTTCACAAATTGATGAGAACTAAAATATGGTTGCTTGGTACTAGCATTATGTCAATATCCACATGGAAAGACCAATATAAATCAAAATGATACGTTATGGTTTCAATATGAAGCTGCAAATCTTCCCAGGAAACAATAAGAATCAGCCACAGTATTAATGCTCGCCTTACGAACTGCTGTTATGGAAAGTCCCTTGCTCACAAGTGTGTCTGCGATCCAGCCTCCTATATTTGCAAAAACTGCCATGGTCAACCAGGGCAAGACACAAAAGAGTCCAGATTCAGTGAGATTGAACTTCAAGACCTGAGAGAATAAAGTTTTATCAGCTTGGGTATAATATTATAATTATGCATATTTCGCCTCAATCATTGACCATGTTGTTCAGAAAACCATGAAAAGAAAAAACAATATAGTAATATGTGTCAACCAACCAGATTACTTTATAAGGTCTGTGAACTGCAAAATTGTGTATAATATGTATGGGATACTAAAATGAATCTGTAAAAAGAAAAAAAAAAAAAAAAGCAAAATTTTAAAGAGGCCGATCAGAATTTCATTGGGTTTCTAAATTCAGGCAAAATTTTAAGGTTCAAGAAACTTAGATAAAAACATGCTCTTCCAATCACCTTCAAGCTAAAACTTCTAGTTTTAAGAAATTTTAGTGCAACAGAAAGATTGAAGGAAAACAGTTGTGTACCCTGTTGGTCCAACAAGGAAATGCCACATCTATGCATTGAAGTATTCAGAGTCTAAAGGATAATATAAATATATGCACCATAATCAGCAAGGCAACAAGTATTTAATCTAATACAAGTCAAACTCTGAAAATACAGTGCACATCAGCAATCAGTAGATAGCAGAAGTTATTAAAATTTGCAGCTAAGTAAAAAATTTTATTTTTCTTAAGTATGATGCAAAAAGGCACATTATCAGATCCAAAATTCAGATGTCCATTATCAGGTAACTCCAATCACAAACATCAACAAATATTACTAATCTCCTAATGGATATACCTGATTGTAGTATGTAGGCATCCATGTCAACAAAATAAAAGTTCCCCAATTGTGGCAGAAGTGAGAAATTATGAGAGCCCAAACAGGTGCCTTTGATAGTATTAATTTCCAGGGGATGACTGAAACAGGTTCCTTTGACACACTGCCACCCAATATAAGTTTTTTTTCTTCAGCTCTCAGATCAGGGTCTTCATCCGGAGAGCTGTATGCCTGAGGAGAAATCAACAATGAAGCAAAAAATAAATTCGGACAAGATATCTTATTCTACGAGAAGCAAGTTATCATCCAAATCTTTTTTAATCCAAGGAAAGCAGAAATAACTGGTGTACTAATATGTCCAGCTGTAGGACAGTTGTTGCATAAAAAGGTATATTCAACTAATCTAAATGATTCAACACATTGTACAGAACAGTCTTACTGGATATTGCAGCCTAACACAAACACATCCACACAGGTGTGCATGCGTGCGTGCACAAAAAAAAAAGATTGTTTTTCTTGGGGGATGTGAATTGGACTTGAATCAGACTTGTCCTCGTAAAAATTACTAAAGGAATCAACAACTTACTTCTTTCAGCCACAATGCAAACCAGATGGTTCCAAGTGAGCCAAATGAATAGAAGACAGATGGCCACCCAAATTTGTGGATTAGTGCAGGAGAGACTGCCAATCCAATAACGGAACCAAGATACATTCCACTATATACTAAGGCAAGTGATCTGCTTCTCTCGGACACAGGAATCCACTTAGAGAGTATGTTATTCATAGCAGGCATGGCAACACCCTGTAAAGAAAGTGAATCACTTTTTCCCATGAGAACCCCTCTATCTGCTTATCAAATGCATTAAAATTTTAAACTTTTTGGATATTGTTATCATAAGGTTAGCATTTTCCATATTTTTTCCTGCTCTTCTGGTTGGACAGCTGTATCTGTCCTTTCTACCATCTATTATGTAAAGGTAGCTTATATATTTTATACAAGAAGAAGAAAAGGAGCTTCAAGAAGCAAATGATTGAGAATTAATTTGCTATGTACTAGTAAGGGATAACGAAAAAGGAAGAAGAAGAATGAGGAGAAGACAACCTCGCCAATCCCCATAAAAGCACGCATGATGAGCAAAAAAGGAAGCCCAATTCTTGCAGCAATAGGTGTCAAAACAGTAGCTACCGACCACCAGACCACCCCAAAACCCAATACTAGCTTTCCACCAAATTTATCAGCCCATATGCCTCCCACAATCTATGCGCCAGAAAAAGTAGAGAAGTATAGTTAGGTTGAAACGTTACAGGAAAAAGTTCTCGCATCATATTATTGATTACTACCAAACAATTGCAGTGCCAAGTCATTTAGATAAAACTACATCCTCCATAACAATGCATGTCAATCATAGAAAGGTTCATCTGCATGCCTGTGCATTTATATGACAATTTACAATATTTACTTAGATTTCTTTTTATGCCTCTAAAATACTTGGAGTACTTTGGAGCAGACCTGAGTGAGTAGATAGCCCCAGAAAAAGGAGGATTGGATCAAACCCACTGTAGCGCTGTTCCAGTTGAACTCTTGTGACATTGGAAGTATTGATATGCTCATGTTCACCTACAACAAACATTTAAATTAGATAACATAGAAAGAGAAAGGCATATATAATAAACTGTGGGAACAAAAATGATTAGCATGTCAAGACTAAGTTTAAACTAATGTTGGTTTTCTCAACCTTGCTTGAGGCACCTTGCAACTACTTGAATGCATTCTTACTGGACTTAAGAAAGGTATGATAGTCAAACTGCAAAGAATTTAGTGTGACATGTTGAAGAATTTTGTTCAATTGGGAAAACAAATATACTGCAAAAACTAAGAAGTAAGGGCAGGGGAATAAATACTCACACGGTCCATGTTGCACAGTAGAAATGCTGTAAAACAGAGAAGTACAATCATCCATCGTTTTGGGAATTGTTGCCACCAAGGAGATGTTTCCTGCACATCTCCTTCCACTAGAACAGCCTCACTTGTAATTTCCGTTGATTTCAGTGACTCCACCTTTGCTTCTGTTATGTCATCCTCCTCGGACTTATAGAAAGTACGAGTTCTGTTCACCCTGACATGCTCAGATTGCAGGCTTTTCCCATAGCCTGTACTCATCCTGTCCTCTGCACTTTGCCGTAACCAAGCTCCAAGTGAATGCCCCAAAGAAAAATGGCATTCACATTTTACATTACTTCTTTTCTGAGGATAAATTCCATGAAACTTTTCCTTACATTGTAGGGACAAAGGATGTTCCCTTCCAAGGTGAGAATTTGCTATAAGTTTTGAAATTTTTATGTCTGAGTTGCCATTAATGTGAAGCATTGGGTAATTCAGGTGTCCAGATATCAGACCATTTGCCATTCGACTACATAACTTTTGGCAGAACATGCTTCCTTGCGCATTTCGCAAAACAGCAACCATTGATTGTTCTCCCCTGTGATGCGAAATAGTTTTCTCCTTTTCATATACTTTGCCTGCAAATATCAGGGAGTTACTTAAAGGGGTTCAACCAAACTACCAAAATGCAGTTACAAGATCTATTAGGTCCATATGCCCAAAATGAATATGACAAATTTTCCTACCATTTTATATGAGTCAGATTAGAATCTTCTCTTCGTCTTTTTTATCTTTTGTCTTTTAAGCAAATATTGATACGTAGCATAATTAATAATGAACAATTTAAATTATATTTTAATAAAATTTACCAATAAACCTCACATTTTACAATAGAAATAAAATACAATCTAAACTATTTATTATTAATTATAACACGTGTCAACATGCTTAAGACAAATATTAAAAATATGGTCCTAATCTCTCAGCAATACCCAAATGCTTCCTCTATTAATTTATCCGTAAATCAAATATTTATCAACTTAAACTTATAGGGCCACATTTCAGAAAGTCTACATATTGGAATTGCACACGTTACACTTTACAGACAAAGTAACGGCCTACACCAACCAGGCGGATTTTCCAAAGCTTCTAATAAGAAAATAATCGAGAACCTCTTAATCTGACTAACCTCAAATCTATCCAAACAGGAAACTATTAAAGAGATTACATGCAGTGTTTACCATATCCAAATTACATGAAGAGAAAAAAAAAAAAAAATTCAGTTCCAAGGAAACTATTAATTATCCATTGGTTGCTAACTTCATCTTATTCAGTCAATTAATTAAATATGGAATTGCATACAGTGGAAGAAATTAAAAAAGGAAATAAATAAAAGAAAGAGAACGTGTTCCTTCTTCTGTCAACTGTTGGCCAAATTTTACAGGAAAAATTCAAGTAGTCTAAGACTAAAACTCACCCACCTGCGAGTAAAATTCAGCTCAAACAATAAATTAAATATGTATTCGAAATCTGAGCATGCATATGATGCAATCTACAAAGAAAAAAAATTAAAAGAAAATCTCAAAAATTCAAAATTCAGCTACATCTCCCAAGCTGAAAATGAAAATTAATGAACAGAAATAGAGAGTGAAAAAAGATCATCGGAGAAGACAAATGCTGATGTAAATAAAAATTACAAGTCTAATAAATGTGATGAAGCTAATACCTGAACCGATAAAAGAACCGAAATTCCGGCTAGAAATCAAACCGCCGATAGCCATTGCTTTTGGAGGAAATTTATGCGACTGAAGCTCAGAGATAATTCAAAACATTTCAGAATTAAAAACAAGCTGAGATTCAAGAAGACGATGCCGTTTCTAGCCTTTGTTTGTATCCACCTCTGGTCTCTCTGTTCAGAAAGGATAACCAGAGTTTTTTGTTTTGTGAGATTTTGCAAAAGCGGGAAGAATTCCAGTGGTTTACAATATACCATGTATAGGAAGGTCGAGAGATTGACACGTGGAATATCATC
>JAXCLQ010071787.1:0-11332 GCA_035584115.1 Cedrela odorata
CTTCCCATTTCTTGTAAGGTTTTATTTTTTTTCTCCATTATTCCATTGCTGTGGAGTTCTAGGTACAAAAAAATTATGAAACATCAATTCTCCTCACAAAAGTCTTCAAAGTTTTTGTTAAAAACTCCCCACCTTGATCACTTCTAATCTTTATAATCTTATATCCAATTTTATTCTGGATTTTCTTTACGAATTTTTCAAAGGTTTCAAAAGTATTGCTCATATTCCATAAGAAAAATATCCACGTGAATCAAGAGTAATCATCAACAATTACATATGTATAAAGTTTTTCTCCTAATGATGCAATTCTATTTGGTCCAAAAAGATCCATAAGTAAAAGTTCTAAAGGTGTTGTTGTAGAAACTAGATTATTTGATTTAAAATAAGTTTTAACTTATTTCCTTAACTGGCAATGACCACAAACTTTGTTTTTGGGAAAATTCATATTAGAAAGGTCTTTTAATAAGCCTTGTCTAGCTAATTTTTGTATGAGGTTCATGCTACAATGTTCTAACCTTCTATGTCATTTCCAAGAATCATCACATAGAACTTACAAACAAATGGCATTCAATTCATCCAAGTTTTCTAGTTCTATGATATACACATCACTATTTCTAGGTATATAGACTAGTTTGTTAGCAAGCTTATCAAACACTTCACATCCATTTTTAAGAAATATTATTTTATAGTTATAATCACACAATTGACAAATACTAAGTAAGTTATATTTCAAGCCTTCAACATATAAAATATCTTTAATTAAGATAGAATTTATGTCAATGGTTCTAATATCTTTAACCATACCTTGACTAATGTCTCCAAATAGCACATCTTTTCTTTCTTTATATGGAGAAATAACTTTTTATTTCTTGTCATGTGTCTTGAGCAACCACTATCAAAGAACCATATTTTCTTGTACTTGTTGATCTTCGCATGAGTTCCCTACATAAAGACGTTCATTTTGGTACCCATGTAATTTTGGGTCTGAAAAGGTTAGTACCTTCCCTTTGGAACCTACTTCAATTTTTCACATGTATCCCTATTGGCTTTAGTGCCTTCAGCAATTCACATTAATTTTAGTCCATTGTTTGTATGGTTCTTAAAGGCACATGCATAGCTATAATGACCCTTTTTGCAACAAAAATGACATGTAATAAATAGACTTGTTTGTTGACTTGATTTAATGAAATATTTTGAATAAGCCTTTTGTTTAACATCTTGTTGGTAACCAATGTTGGCTTTATTAAAAATGAGTTTTTTGATTAGCTACTAATTTATCCAAAGTTTCCTTACCTTGGATAAATTTTGCTAATAAACCATTTAGATCATTAGCCGTGTTCATAAGCAATTCATTTTCTTTAAGCAAGATATTTGTGGACATACAAGATTCATGTTCCTTAACTTTTAGCATAAGTTCTTCATTTTCTTTAATAAGCAACAAATTCTTCTTTCTTATTTCCTTATGCTTATTAAACAATGATTGAAAGTCATTTTTGAGTTCATCATACAAATCAAACAATTCTTTATGTGATATGTCATGCTCATTGTCACTATCATCTCTATAGTATGATTGATATAATATACTATCAAGTTTAGAACTTACCTTCTCCTCATCCTTTTCCATGAGACATAGATTTTCAAATTCGCATCAGATGATGAAGAACTTGAATCATTAGTGGAATCATCCCATGTTGCCTTCATTACTTTCTTTTTTCCCCTTTTTGTTAGATTTCATGGGACATTCTAGTCAAGTATGGCTAGGCTTCTTACATTTATAGCAGATTATCTCCCTTTCTTCTTCTTTATCCTTATCCCTCTTGTATCGATCTTTTTCATAATATTTTTTTCCTTTATTTCTGATTGCTTTGGATTTCCTTCTCTTGAAGTATTTTCTCATTTGTTTTGCCATGAACATGAGGTCTTCTTCTTCATTTGGTTCAGTCTCACTTTCACTTTCATCTTGTCTTCTACTCTTCAAAGTAATGTTATTTATAACTTTTTTTTTTAATTTTATCTTCATTTTTTCTTGCTTCCAACTCATAAGTCATTAGTAATCCAAGAAGTTCTTCTAGTGGTAAGGTCCTTAAGTATTTTGCTTCTTGAATAGTAGTAACCTTTACTTTCCATGACCTAAGCAAACATCTCAAAATTTCCCTTACAATATCAACATTAGAATATGATTTATCCAATGATTTTAAACCATTTGTAATGGTTTTATGTGGTTTCATTTTGAACAATTCATAATCATACACTAACATATTTATTTTAGTCTTTAACTCTACTAGTGTTTTCATGTGTAACCTCTATCATTTGTCAAATAGATTTTGCATTTTCACATTTATATATTCTATTAAATTAAGATCTATCTAATGCACAATAAAGTATGTTCATTGCTTTGGCATTTAATGTATAGAGATTTCTTTCTTCCAAAGTCCAATCTCCCCTGATTTTATTTTGGTAACCTCATCCTTTATGGTAGGTTGAGTGAACCCTTCCTTTATAATATTCCAAATTTCAAAATCAAGATTGGACAAATAAATTGACATCTTTTTTTTCTTTTCTAAAAGCATAATCATTACCATTAAAGAATGGCGGTCTATTTGTAGATTTCCTTTCAAATATTTGGGATGGTACATTTCTAAATGTGGTCATAATATCTACCACTCTAGGTTGTTAATCACATATGAAAAGAAGAGTTTTAGCTCTAAGACCACTTGTTGACTCAAGTGGTGTTAGAGATATGCCCTAGAACCAATCGTGTCATACTGTTTAGGGATATCATCCTTATGTATATATAACTTTGTAATTAATTGTAAATTAATTTATGAATAATAAAATGGCATTTAAATCATTTTGCATATACAGTTGCATATATATATATAGATATTATATATAAAATGCAGAATGAGATCCCGTGATATATTATGATGTCGGGACTTTATCTGCAAGGAGTTGTAGATATGAGTATAGAATTTGATTTAAATATATCCGAATCAATTCCCAGTTGAGGTATTGTCATAAGTGAATATAACATTGAATGACTAGCATGTTTGATGCTGCCAAGGATTAGTATTTGAGGCTAATAATTAAGTGACGAGTCTCATGTCACAATAGCATAAACATGAGTAATACATTTGAGAACGTGTTACTGAACGCAACCAAAAGTGACGAATCACATAAGTGATTATCTACAGTCAATGATACGTCACACAGCCGTACTAGTATACCATTGTTCCTTTAACTTGAGGTGTCACAGTTGCCCTCTGTACTGAGGCATATCGTTTACTTATATAGATCACACCGGGCTAACCACGCTTGGTGAAAGAAGCTTACTGGTAATGTGTTTAGGTGTAAGAGGACAGGTGATGACCACGATGGAATCTACTCGCTTAGATATTAGAACTTAAGATCCTAAGTAGGGATGTCATACATTGGAAAAGAAATATTTGGCCACAGTACGTGTTTCTGGAAATGTGTTTTTCGGATACATGATTCCCGTATATGATTCGAGACCTTATTTCTATGATTGAGTTACGGTTTTGACGATTCCATGACTCGTACTCGATTGGGAGTTGACAGTAAAGGGACTTTACTATATGAAACGACTATATGGATTCATTAGTGTCTAGGGGTTGTGGCATCTTACTAGAGGTTGCGCATGATCATTGGGAACTTTAGTTACAAAGAGTTGTACCAAAAAGATACGAAGGAGTTTGTGTCCACCCATGTCCAGCTCATAGTAAACCCAAGGGGTCACACACATAGTCAGTTACTTGATGATGATGGCTATTGCTACTATGCACTAATCATTAATTGGTTAATGTATTGTACAGATATTGATCGGGTAGTAATTTGATTTTTTATTATAAAGAATATATTTCCCGGCTCTGACACGCTGGTACATGTATGCGTGAAAAATATTTCAGTTTAATTTTTGGATACCGTAAATATGATTTGCAGATGTAATAATATTAATATATTAGTATTATATTTTAATATAATTAAAGTAATCATAAAATATAAATATTTATTATATTAATATAATAATAAATATCTAAAATGTATTATTAATATATATATATTATTAAAGTAATAATGATATATATATATATGTTTATATCTAAGATATTTATTAATATATGTGTATATATATATTAAAGTAACGGTATATATATATGTAATTGTCTCTCTCTCTCTCTCTCTCATTTTAATATAAGTATATATATGTTAATTTAATTAATGTATATATATTATATTAATAATGTATTAGTGTATTAATGTATACGTGTATTATTGTAATGCATGCATTTGATTAAGAATAATCAATGCACTTCTCCAACTTAACCATGACTCACGTTTTGCATTGATTTTATTTTGATATTTTGGAGATGTAAGTCAGTTAATTGGCATAGGTGATGTCGGTGGAAAAATGAAACAACGCTTAAGTGTTAAGCTTATATATACAGAATAAGTAATGCTATTTTATAATATATACTTCTCTGTTTTTTAAAAAGTATGTATTTCTTCTTCTCTGTTTTTGTAAAAACTAAAAGCTTCTTCTTTTTCAATCGTAAGCTGCTTGGTGAAGCAAGCTAAGGTTGCTTGATTATGAACTAAAGTAAAGACAGAAGAGAGAAGCAAGCTTGGGTTGTGAATCGGAGCAAGAACAAAAGAGAGAGAAAAGGAAATCGTAGAGAGAGAAAGCTTGATGAGCTTGTTGAAGTTCAAACTGAAGCTTGCAAATCCCAAACAAGCCAAAATCAGTTTCATCACTCCAATGTGTAGATCACCTGAGGAAGCAAGTTTGTTGTTGTCCTGGTTTGCAAAGCCAAAGTTGAGACATGTCATCTCTATGATTTAAATTTTGAATAGAGCATGATTTTTGAAAGCCGAAACATGCATCTGTGCATGTTCAGATCAGTTTAGAGCCTATTCCACAATTTCATGAAGAAGGCTATGGCTCCCATGCAGTGGTCACGTACTCGAAAGTTGATTTCGTGCATCGCACTTCCGTTGCTCGCAGAAACAAAGTATGATGAGCTCACTGTTCCGTTCACGTGGCACACCCAAAAGGGGGTGAGCTGGGTTTTAATAAAAGTTAAGAGAATTAAAAATTAATTCAATCAACTATGCTTTTATTCAAGTAATGATATATAATTATATGCAGCAATCAAATAAACAAATTATGAATACTTGAAATGTAAAAGACAATGAGATGAGAAAGCAAACTCGAAATTTTATAATAGTTTGGCAAATGTAGCCTACGTTTACTCTCTCATATTCTTTCTACACCGAGGTTCTACTAGTCAAGTGTAACCCAATTACAACTCCTTAGTAGTGAAGGGCAACCACAACAATTTGTTTTAATTTGGGTAAAGTGTAACCCAAATAACGACTTTTTTTAAATAGGTCAAGTGTAACCCAAATAAGAAAATTTTCCTACAAATGAAATAAAGATTGTCCTCTAAAAAGACTAATTTACTAATTCAGCTCAACTAGAATTTCTCTTATGATAAGAAAATTAATGTAAATTTGCAATTCGTAGCTTACTTGTTCATTCTTAATGTTTTTCAATTTCTATCACTTGTTGTATTTCTTCCCCTTTTCTCTTTATGTTTTCTTTTTCAATAGAGCTCTATTTATAGTGTAGAAATTTTCTCATATTTTCTCCAACAAATAGTTTGAATATCATTTAGAAAAGATTCTGCAGAAACTAGCCATTATATTTGAAAATTGTACTGTTATATTTGAAATCGGCATCAGGTATTGATATGTTTTACCTTAGGTATTAATCCGTTTGTCTAAATTCCAATCTCAAATTTTCTTCGACAAAGATTATTGATCTGTTCTTCTTCATGTATCAATCTAGGCGAATTCATAATTATTTTTGATATCTTTGACTTGAAAGTATTAATTTCTTTAGAGAAGGTATTGATCTGGTCGTGTTTGAAATTTCTTGTAAAGTCTCAGACTTTACTGTATTGATCTATTTTGAGAAATATATTAATCTGATCCAAGTAATAATTTCTTTTGAAATCTCTGATCTTGAATGTGTCAATCCTTTGAACTCTATGTATCAACCTTTTTTGTAAACATTGTTTTGTGAATATAGGGACTAAAATGAAGGTTTTCCAAAGTTTCGAGTTATTTGTAGAATTTTTAAAAAGAATAAGAGTCTCATTGACATTACACTATAAGATAAATAAAATATGGCCCAGTAATTCACTCGTATTTACTTTCTTTTTCCTTCTTTTGCTTAGAATATTGTTTCCTTTATATCTCTCTCAATTCTCAGCCAAATCACTTGAAATTTGGCCGATTGTCTTTCAAAATAACCATTACCAAATGATTTTTCATCCTCTCCTATTTGATTTAGTACCAATTTTGGACAAGAAAAGACAAAGAGGAGCAAGGAAGAAAGCTAGTTTTAAAGTCAATTTAGGAGATTCTTCAAATATAAGGATTCAAGCAAATCTTTGGAGTTTTCTTGAGTTTTGACAAGTATTTCACCCATCTTTAAGTTTTAGAATTCATTTTGGTGTAAATTTTGAAATGAGTTTGACTATGCAGTGGTTAAGTTTTTTATTTGTGATATTGTGTTAAATTGAGCTTTAAAATATGAATAAATCTTTTAAATGGTTGTTCTTGAAGTATTGAAACTAGGTTTAAAAGTTTGAGTTAGTACGTAAATGAATTAAGTTCAGAATTGGATTAAAAGAGAAATGAAATAATTCAGACAGATTGGACTTTTTAATTGTTATCCTCATTTTCTAGAAACTATAACCATTTTTAGGAAAACTCTATTAGAGACAAAATTGTTTTACATTGAAAACCTTTTCAAATAAATATTTATTGTAACATCCGTAATTTTGAAAATTTGTAATTGTAGCATCCATAGTATTTAGAAGATTTAATCAAATAATTTGATGTTATTTGGTTAAATTAAAATTTTATGTAATTTATTTAGGCACAAAATTAATTTCATAAAGTTGGGTTATAAGTGGATTTGGATGAAGAATATAGTGCTTGGATTAATTTTGGATTTAATTGTAAATATTTTAAAATATTAAAGTTTATTTAAAATTTTTTTAAAGGACTAAAATGAAAGTTTTTTTAAAGTTTTAGATTATTTGTATAATTTTAAAAAGAATAAGGATCTAATTGAAATTTTATCACCCAAAATAAAACAATTTACCTCTGAGGTTGACCATCATCAAGCTTTTCAAACTTCTCTAAAAACTTAATCTTTCTACTTACACCACTGTCCTCTATGAACTCATTCTCAAGGAACTTTGCATATCTACTGATCAATATTCTTCGATTAGCATGAAAGTAGAAATAATATCCTAAACTATCTTTAGGATATCTAATGAATTGACATTTCTCAGATTTAGTATCCAAGTTCCCAGTGTTAACTACTTTAACATAAGTTGAACATCCCCAAGGCTTCATATAATTGAAGCTTGGAAGCTTCCCATGCCATATCTCATATGGTGTTTTGGAAACTACTTTAGATGGAGTCCTGTTCAAGATGTAAATTGCGATATTTAGGGTATATCCCCAAAGATATATAGGTAAGTCTGTGAAGCTCATCATGGATTATACTATATCTAATAAAATACGATTCTTCTTTTCCGATACACCATTATATTGAGGTTTATAAGAAGTTGTAAACTGAGAAAGTGTACCATTAGTTTCAAGAAATTCTAGAAATTCAGTACTTAAGTATTCACCTTCACGATTAAATCGTAGAATCTTAATACTCTTTCCTGTTTATTTCTTTACTTCAGCTTTGAATTCTTTGAACTTTTCAAAATATTAGATTTATACTTCAATAAGTACACATAACCATACCGTGAATGATCATCGGTAAAGGTTATGAAGTATAAGAAACCTCCTCTGGCCATTTCACTAAACGGATTACATACATCAATATGTATTAATTCAAGAACTTCATTGGCTCTCTTCCCTTATCAAATAAAGGGCGATTTGGCTATCTTACCTTGAAGACAAGATTCACAAGTTGGGTAGGGTTCAGAACCTAATGGACCTATCAGTCTATCACTACCTTTCTTCATAATCGTCTTATCTCCAAAATGACCTAATCTATGATGCCAAATAAATTTGAATTAAGTTCGTTTCTAGATCATTTCTTATTAGTAGTATTAGTCATGTTAATTTCATTAGTCTCAAGAACGTATAAATCATTTATATTCAAGCCAGTGCCAATCAATTTATTTCTCAAATAAATTAAACATTTACATCCATCAAACATGAAAGTGTAACCTTGTTTACACAATAATGGGCGAACAAAATATTTCTATAGGCAGTGTCAAAATAAAAATTTTGTACAATATAAAAACATGACCCAAAGGCAAAATAATTCAGCAAATCCCTAAGTAAGTGGTAGCAACTGTTGCTTCATTTGCCATATTTAGTGTCATTGCACCCTTTTCTAGTAATTGCTTACTATGAAGGTCCCGTAATGATATACAAATATGAGAAGTGGCAGTTGAATTAACTATCAAGTTATTCGAATATGAGCTAATTCTTAATTCAGTTTTTATAACATGACAATAAAGTGCACCTTACGCCTTCCTTATCTCACGCTCTCCATATAAAGAGAACAGTTCCTCTTCCAATATTAGAGCTTTTTGCAATGATGACACTCATCATTGGCTTGGCTATTAGCAACTCACTTGCCTTTGCCCTTCTTTTTCTTATTCTTGAAGACTCCTTCATTGGGTCTAACCCTGAAGAACTTCTTGCCTTTTAGTTTAAACATCTTACCATATGACATTATAGTAAGAATGATCTCCTTCTCTTTACTATTGGAGACATTAACCAAAGAAAGATGGATCGCTGAGGCATCCTACATGCCCTCATGTTAAGTCTGTAAGTCATCACTCATAGATGATAGCATATATGATCTAACTTTAAGATTATCGTCCTTCCATTTCTGGAAGGTCTCCTTCTCCTCTAGTGTGACCTTCTTTAGAAGGCACTTGGGAATAGGCTCTTGAAAGACAGCCAATTCTCTCAGAATCTAGAATAATTCTTAGATTCTAATACCAAACCTTAAAGTTAGGTCTGGTAAGCCTATGGGTGTCTAGGATTTTAAGAAAAAGGTTACTCATTATTCTCCCACTAGCAAAAAGATTTGCAGAAAATGAAAATACATTATAATGTATTATAGTATGTATCAAACTATTCAGTTATGGACTTTAAACTAAATAGTTCTCCTACTACTTCAATTATATCTCATACTCCCTCAATGAGAAAACTGTAATCCAATTAAGTTTTCGTGGGTGATCATATTCTTATCAAACTTACAAAAACCTCACCTCATAGATATTAGTTAAGCAAGCCTAATGAGTTAGAAACTCATTTTTGTTTGTAACTTTTTATAAGACATGATCAATCTTCCTCTAAGAAAAGACACTTCACCTAACAGATATTGGTGCCTCAACCAAGTTAGGCTAGACCCAATGCCTTTTCTTGAATAGGAATGAAATCAAACCCCTCACCTAACAGATATTGGAAGTCAAAGACCCCTTATCAAGAAACTGGTCAGATAGATTACGACACCCCATGAAGGCCCTTACCTAACAGATATTGGGTTACCTCATCAAAGATGACAATAACTGCCGATTGCATAACAAGGATTGAACATAATATTATATCAGGGAGATTTTAATTTTAAGTCTCATTTTAATAAATTAATGTTGGGTAGTCTAGTATGCATATGGCTCAGAAGAGTAAAAGCCCAGAATGGTCTTGTAAGCAAAGTCGAATAGTATTCCAAGACAAATGGCTACCTAAGGAGAGTTATCCAAGTGGTAAGAAGCCCAGGTCTTGTCAAGGGTTAGGACTTGATAAAAGAACAAGAGGTCTCAGGTTAGCATCACAGTAATTAAAGGGGATGACGAGGACTTCAAGAGTAATAAAAGCCAGGACCTCTCAAAATCATCAGAAGGCTCGAGTTAAATTTTATCCTAAGAACCTACCGTGAAAATCTCAGCCATAACCTGTAAGGGTCTTACCATAGTTTAAAAGGGTTTCGAACATGTAGCACCAGAGCTCATCTTAGATGGATAAAAAAATCCTAGATAAAGATTCACGAGACCTCACTACAGTTATGTATTAGTGAAGGATTCATCTCTTTACCATACGTTGCAAGATTATTCTATAATAAGGATTCTTGTCAAATTAAACTTCTTACATAATAATAATCCTAGGGATACAATCCCACAAGATTCGGAAGCCAATGTTTAATCTAAGGAATCTCCGTGATTCTTGCTCAGTAAGATACTAATTACCAGATTTCATATAATTCTACTAAATTAGGGAGACAATAACATCTATAAAAGGAGACTAGTTATAACCAGGTACGACTGACTGAAACTTTGGCCAAGAAATACTACAATTCTCCTTTAGCCCTTTCCCCTAAAAATATTCATAAGCAAAACCCTGACTTAAGCTTCAGAGAGTTTTCACCAGACAACCGGCTTTACCCTCTTCATTTTCAATTGTGGCTTTAGGTAGTACAAGCTTGTGTTCAAAGAAAAATGAAGACTGTTGCTAGTGCATGAGATCCACATAAGGGACTTTTGCTGCATCAACATCTGGCGTCGACTATGGGGATTATGGAAGAAACGGAATGGGGCAGCGATGAGAGGGAACCCGCACAACAATGCCATAGAAAAGAATACGATAGTTAATCAAAATATTGGCAATCAGTCACCACTGTTGGGGGACGAAAACCATGGTTCAGAAGCTTCATTGCAGCACCAAATCCCCCTTCGTCCAAAAATGGCAGAAACAACCTGGTTGAAGAGGTTGTGTTGGAGATATACCCTAGAACGAATCAAAGATATACGAAGGAGTTCGTGTCCACCCATGTCCAGCTCACAGTGAACCTAAAGGTTCACACACATAGTCGGTTACTTGATGATGATGGCTATTGCTATTGTGCAATAATTATTAATTGGTTAATGATATTGTACATATATTGATCGGGTAGCAATTTGATTCTTTATTGTAAATAATATATTTTTCGACTTTGACGCGCCAGCACGCTTAAGCGTGAAAAATATTTCAGTTTAATTTTTGGATACCGTAAATATGATTTGCGGAAGCAATAATATTAATATATCAGTATTATATTTTAATATGATTAAAGTAATCATAAAAATATAATTATTAATTGTATTAATATAATAATAAATATCTAAATAATATTATTGATATACATATTAGTAAAGTAATAATATATATTTGTAAGATATTTATTTATATATGTGTATATAAAAATGTATATATATATATATAT
>JAXCLQ010071788.1:0-11328 GCA_035584115.1 Cedrela odorata
AAGAGTTAAAAAATATAATAAAAGATAAAATTATAACATTAAATTTAAGAAATTAAACTATGTAATTAATTATTAGTGGTCCTACGTCCTTATTATTGTGAGCTCCAATATAAACACACCATGTCTGTTTTCAGTGCCCGCCATTAATTAAAAGATGCCTTCAAATTTAACGGAAAAAGGGAAACGAATTTCACACCATACGTTAAAGAAACATCTAGAGTGGGATTATTTTATTTTATTTTATTTTTATATTTTAATCACTCTATAATAATATTTTGTGTTTACTAATTAATTTAATTAATAGAATACTTTAAAAAGATATGTAAAATTTTTAATTTTTAAATTTATATTATTAAATAATAATATAATAATATTCTGTGATTTAAATGTATTTATAAAAGTATATCAATATAAATTAAATCTTTTTTCAAAATCAAAATCACAAAATTTATAAATTAAATCAATTAATATTTGCGAAAGTAAGTAACAATATTATCATAAATTTTATTTCAAAATTATTTTATATTAATTAACGTGATAAAATTAGTTATCACATGATTAGTATGAAAAAATAATTAATAAATTTAGAATAGTAATAATATTCATTTAGTGTGATGTATCATATAAGTTTTTTTTTTCTCATGTGAAAGACATAAATATATAAGATATAATAGAATACTCAATTTAATATTTTTTTTAAGTAAAATATGTTGAATGTTAATTAACTTAATAGGATTAATTAAATTTATAAGATATGTTTTTTTAAATAAAAAAAATGAAATTATCTTATTACCATCTAAACTTTTTCCTTTCTATACTCAGAACCGTTACATGTTGAAGCCTTCCACCTTTACATATATGCTCAACCTTCTTCTTTGCTAACACATATTGCTCCGAGGAAAGAGAGTAGCAGTTACAGATAAGACTGAAGAGAGAACATGGCAAAATCACCAGAAGAAGAACACCCACAAAAAGCTTTTGGTTGGGCTGCCAGAGATAACTCTGGAACCCTCTCTCCTTTTCGTTTCTCCAGAAGGTAGTATTTTTTTTTTTTCTGTTTTTTGCTGAAGTCTTCATGTGTGGATATATCTTTTAACATGGGTTCGTATGCATGATGTTAGAATTTGGAAAAAAAAAAAAATGTTAACTTTACAGTTTGATGGATGCAAAGTTATGATCTTTTTCTGTATCTGTATCTGTTATTGTGGAGTGTTGATATTTGTTATCTGTTTTTGATTTTTTTAAATTTACTTTTTTGGCTTGTATCAATGGCAGAGAAAATGGTGGTGAAGATGTTACTATTAAGATCCTTTACTGCGGAATTTGCCATTCGGACTTGCATTCTGCGAAAAATGAATGGGGTGTAACAGATTACCCTATTGTTCCAGGGTATGATGCTAATCTCATGTTAGTTTATAAATATTTAGTTTATATTCTGGTGTCCTGAGATCTTTGATAATTGTTGGTTTCAATATCCCTGTCTTTGTTGGAAGAAATTTTAATGCCCATGAATTGTCAAATTTTACGTGATGCATTTTGCAAAATTTTATGATATTTTGAAATGGTTAAAGGCATATTTTCCTTTACTGAAATACAGCTTCATGTTGCATATTGCAAAAGTATATTTCTTAACATCTGTTCCAGTGAGCCAACAAAATGATTTTTTTTTTTCAAGTCTGCAATTCTTGAATTACACCTAATCAGCCTATTAATCACGGAGTATAAACCTATTGTGTCGAATTAAGATCGTTATCTTAAGGATTTACTCCAATCTATTTGTGCATTCCTGAATTTGGCAAGGTCAGTAGTGGGCAAGTCTTTTTTAGCTTTGGTGATACCTCAAATATGCCACATAGCTTAGATGGTAGATTCTTCTCTCTATGAGCCAGAAACAAGTAAAAATTCAAGTTCATGCTAACTAAAAATCTAATCTTCACCAACCAGAATCGGAGCCAGAAACAAGTAAAAATTCAAGTTCATGCTAACTAAAAATCTAATCTTCACCAACCAGAATCGGAAACTTTAAGAAAATGTTAGATTTAATCACACCACCTCTAATAAACCTTTACTTATCATCATTTATTCAAACCTTGCTGTTAAGAACTACTTGTGCATTTGATTTCTTGTGTTGCTTGATCATGAATCATTGAAAATCACATAGGCGTGGCCAGAAAATTGTCACTTATTGGAAGATACTTTCTGTCACTTAAATATGAAAATTCATGCTTAATATTGTAAAATGCAAGATATTTAGTTTGTAACTTAGCCTGATTACTCTTCTGGTGTTGAATTCAACTTCTATTTATTTCTGTTCGGTAGTCTACATTTGTCAGGCTTATTACCATCTTTTAATCTGATGAAGTTGACAAAAATTAAACCTTATTAAAATTTTATTGTAAACTTAAGTATTTGAAACACCTTCTGCAATCTTGTTTGATTAACAGTTTTATATAGGAATACTAAAATATGTTTACATAGATATACATTCCTTTTTTTTTTCTTATTAAAAAGGAAATCAGTATATTAGGAATACTAATATGTTTATATAGATAATGTTTCCATTTGTTCATCTTCAGGCATGAAATTGCTGGTGTTGTGACAAAAGTAGGAAATAATGTGATGAAATTCAAAGTGGGTGACAAGGTTGGGGTTGGGATCATGGTGTCATCCTGCAAGAAATGCGAAAGCTGCCAGCAGGACTTGGAGAATTACTGCCCTAATATGATACTTACCTATAACTCCAGAAATCAAGATGGAACAAAAACTTACGGTGGTTATTCCGATATGATTATTGTTGATCAGCATTATGTGCTCCGCTTTCCAGATAATATGCCTCTTGATGGTGGTGCACCACTTTTGTGTGCGGGGATAACAGTGTACAGCCCAATGAAATATTATGGAATGATCGAGCCAGGCAAGCATTTGGGTGTAGCTGGACTTGGTGGGCTTGGCCATGTTGCTGTGAAAATTGGTAAAGCGTTTGGGTTGAAAGTCACCGTCATTAGTACATCTCCAAAAAAGGAGAGTGAAGCAGTCAACAGACTTGGTGCTGATTCATTCCTTGTTAGCAGCGATCCCGCCAAAGTTAAGGTATATTATAAATCAATAACGTTAGAGGACTTAAATGTAATTGGCAAATAGTTTTGTCTGATGGGATTGTTTGCAAATTTATGTTGTCATGGTCACAGCATCCGACAGAAAGCAGCCGACGTGAATTTCACCTGTATTGTAACAAAGATTTTATTATTATTATTACTGAGTCTGTGGTTCCATCATGCAGGCTGCTATGGGTACCATGGATTACATTATCGACACTGTGTCTGCAGTTCATGCCCTTACTCCACTACTTGCTCTGTTGAAGGTGAATGGAAAGCTAGTCACTTTGGGCCTGCCTGAGAAGCCCCTAGAGCTGCCTATTTTTCCTTTAGTTTTGGGTAAGTTACATAATCAATAGTCTGTGCTGTTTGGTAATTAAGGATTTCTGGAAGATTGATGAGGAGCAGTTTGCTATCTGATCCTTCTTTAAATCTCATGCGCATTATTCCACGGTAACATGTAATTTGATGTATTATGTACTTCATGAAGAAAAATTAAAGCTCTCTAAAGTAATGACTGAAAGCCAGCAAAAAACAGAAGGAAAGGAAAACTGGAAAACAAAACAAAAAAAAAAAAAACTACTAACACATATTAGTTATCAGTATCTTTTAGCTGCTAGAATGTTGACATTTGTTGATAGTTGGTGCTTTGTAGGTTAACTTTAGTTTTTATAATATGTCTGATTGAAATCAAAACTTTAAAGTGATCTTTGATGACAATAAATAAACTGGAATTCTAGCATGATTGCTTTGTTGTGCAAAGCTTCAAATTGAGTTACTCTTCTTAGGTATGCCCCTGCTTTAAATGCATGTAAATTATGTTTTGTATGTTTACAGGCCGGAAGCTTGTTGGAGGAAGTGACGTAGGAGGAATCAAGGAGACGCAAGAGATGCTGGACTTTTGCGCCAAGCATAATATTACTGCAGACATTGAGTTGATCCAGATGGACCAAATCAACACGGCCATGGAAAGGCTAGCAAAATCTGATGTCAGGTATCGGTTTGTAATTGATGTGGGAAACTCCTCGATGTTGTAGTTTGGTTATGATGTGTGCACTGCTGGTATGTTCGTTCATTTTGAGGCCTGGGAGATTATAATAAGCTGAAGTTTAGTGGTTTTCTATGTGTGTTATGGAAGTTGATGGAAAGAAAAAGAAATAATTTTAGGTGTCTTGGTGCAGACTTACCCTGTTTGGTGAAATTGAGGATGTTGCTTTTATCTTCTTGTTTTTATGTTTTATTTCATCGAATTTATCTACACCTTTGGCAATCAAAGTTTCTGGTTATGCATTTTTTGGTAACTGCTCTTTTAACTTTTCTAATGTGGACTCGTTGAAATTGGACAAAATCTAACATTGTGATCCCCATCACTTTGACATATATTTCCAAGCAATTAAAAACATTAAAAAAAAAGTCTACAGTTTACTTTATAGGTGTGTTAGTTAACCGCTTGACCTAAAAACTCGAACGTATCGAGATAGACCTTAGTTTTGGCACAATGTTTCGTAATCATCTATTCATAAGTATAAGCTACTAGGTAATTATTCATTCCATGTTTGGAAATCATCTATTTATTTTCATCGATATTATTCTTTCAAAAGTTGGCTTTCTTTTTGTTGAAGTTCATTCTCCAATTCGCTATACACCAAACCTTGGCTTGGAATTGGGGACTTTTAATCAAGCAAAAGGTTTCATCTCCCTCCCTCTAAACCGATCATACTATCACATCCAAAAACCCTACAACTTGCTGGAAAACAAGCATTGCAACTGAAAGTGTTGACGAGGTGAAATTAATTATTTAGGGTTTATGGCATTTAATTATGCATTTAATAATTATTTTTACAAAATTAATTAATAATACATGCAATTAAGCTAACAATTAGCTTAGGGATGAAGATAAAAACTTTGAAATTACAAAATCTCTAAGAAATCAAATCCTTTATGCTATCCTTACCTTGGTCTTTTGCTAAAGAGAAAGAGAGCTTTTTATGTTTTTGATAATAATAAAAAATTAATTCCAAAAATTAGAAAATGACCACATATATATTTTCTCATTTATTAAAGTATTCTTAGTCTTTTAGTCAAAGATAAATGAGTCCCTTGTTCAACAAGTTTCTCAATAGTAAATATAAAATATCACTTAGACTCTCATATTTTAAAAAATTATAAATTAATCCTAAATTTAGTCAAACTTATTTTAATCAAATTTATTTTAATTCCATTTGTAATTCTAAATATTGATGGAATATTGTAACTTATTTTAAGCTACATTCGGGTCATTAAACATAGTTCTCTAATTGTTAAACTATTTAACGAGTAAACAATTTACAGTTTTTCGGCCTAATATTATATCCGAGAGTACTAGCTCTCTTACGGATAATATTTAATCTCTCTCATAACAAGAAAGAATACAAGTTATTGGTTGTGACCTCTTAGGTTCACTGTGGAGTTAGCTATGAGCTAAAATCGATCTTATCGAATTCGTTTTAAACAGTTCGGATGCTCAATTACTATAATTAATGTCTAGTAATATGCCATAGTCCCTAAAACACCATGAAGAAACTCTTTATTGAACCTTTTATGATTAATTATACATTTAATGTGGATAATCTCCTTCCGTTCGTCTAATCCTAACTAAATTAGGGTTCACGGATGTCAAAACCCTAAATTTAGTCATATGCGAATAATCAGTCAATACATGCTGAACTTGTCACTACGAACTCTTCATATGACATGTATGCTTTGACCAAAAAATTTGTTTTCAGCCGTTTACTAATATTCGTTTAGGAACTCGAATTTAGACCAAGTCAACGGAACCTCAAAATCCTCTGTATCAAGTCAACGGATTCCATCTAACAATCATTTGTATCTTGATATAAATAATACATGACTAAATTGGCTTATGTGTACAAGACATGATTAGTCTCGCATTTATACACCATATGAACCATGTGCATCTGTACCAATAAACAACTATGATGTCACAGGTTTAAGGAGTAGTTAATACACTAGTATAATTATATGATGAATTATTGACAACATACTTCCGTGTGATTCATCATAGCTTTGGTTACGTTGGAAAAACAGTTCTTTAACTATTAATCTACACTAATATCTTAATGACATGACTATCATGTCACCCCGTATTAATATCATCTCATGATATTCATCGGAGACATTCAGTGTGCCTACTGTGCGACATCGATGCCTATTTAATATTGCATATGTAAGAAACTATTTAGATAATCTAATTATCTTGGACAATTTATATGCATATTCTATCATTAGTATGTATAGATAGAAGAAGCAGCATACACACATGAATTGAAATAATTTCTTTTATTAATAAATATGTACCATATATATTACAATAGTAATTCAATACAATATACCAAAAATCGACAATACGAATAGTTTTAGGGCATATAACACAAAAAAACTCCCACATGCATTAAAGCCATTCGCTGTAGTATCTAATACCCATCTTCTCAAGATGCTGGTCTAGTTGTTTCAGTGTCATTGCTTTAGTGAGAGGGTCAGTGACGTTATTTATTGAAGATATCTTCCTGATCAAAATCTCTTCAGCACCTACAAGTTCTCTCAAAATGTGTTATATACGCTGAATATGTTTTGATTTTTTGTGTGCTCTTGGTTCCTTAGTTTGTGCTATAGCAGCTGTATTATAACATAATACACTTATAGAATAAGTCATGCTAAGAATGACACCTAGTTCAGATATGAACTTGCACATCCAAACTGCTTCTTTAGTTGCTTCTGAAGCAACAACATATTCAACTTCTGTAGTGGAATCAGTTGTTGTTGTTTGCTTGGAACTTTTTCAATTAACAGCACATCCATTACACAAAAAGATGAACCCGAATGTATGCTTTCTATTATCCACATATGACTGAAAATCAGAATCTGAGTACTCATGAATACTCAATTCTTGAGATCCATAACTCATAATCAAATCCTTAATCATTCTCAAGTACTTAAGAATTGTTTTCACTGCTGACCAGTGTTAATCTTTGGGATTCGCCTGATATCTACTAATTACACTTACTGCATAGGCTATATCAAGTCCAGTACATAACATAACATACATCAAGCTACCAATAGTTGATGTATATGGGATGCTACACATCCGTTGCTGCTCTTCATCAGTCTTTGGACCCATATCTTTAGAAAGATGAAGACCGTATTTGAAGGGCAAGAGACCTCTCTTAGAGTTCTTCATGCTAAATCTCTTTAGCATCTTTTTAATGTACAACTTTTAAGATAATCCAATTATCCTCTTTGATCTATCTTTATAGATTCGAATATTGAGAATATAGGTTGCATCACCCAAATCTTTCATAGAGAAAGTTTTGGATAACCAGAGTTTGACCTCTGCCATCATGCATACATCATTACCCATTAATAATATGTCATCCACATATAGTATCAGAAACGTGATTGCATGATCTTTAACTCACTTGTATGCACAAGACTCATTCGAGTTTTTGATAAAGCCAAACGCTTTGACTGTAACCTGAATACTTTATACGGTTCAGAAGAGGATAAAAAACTGACAGGCTGTTCATAAACAAGTTTTCCTCAATGTAACCATTAAGAAAGGTAGTCTTTACATCTATTTGTCAAATCTCATAGTCATAGTATGCTGTTATGGTTAGCATGATTCTGATAAACTTTATTATGGCTACGGGCGAAAAAGTTTCCTCATAATCCAACCCTTGTTTTTGAGTATAACCCTTCTCAACAAGCCGTGTTTTAAAGTCTCAACTTGTCTATCTTTACCAATCTTCCTCTTGAAGATCTATTTATTGTCAATAGGAACTATTCCTTTTAGTAGATCAACATGTGTCCAGACTTGGTTTATATAGATGGAATCTATTTCGGATTTCATTGCTTCTAGCCATCTTCCTAAATCTTTATCTAAGATTGCCTCTTCATAGGTTCTTGGATCATCTTTATAATTCGTTGCTCTCACTAAATAAGAATCAAAATCTTGCTCATTGAGAAAATCCATATCTCTCTGGGAATCTAGGAACTCTAGAAGATTACGAGTTAGAATTGGATTACCTGGGATAAAAGTTTGCTGATAGAATTGGATTACTTGGGATAAAAGTCTGCTGATTGGACTCTCTAGTATTAGCATGGTCGGATTGAGGCTCAAAAGACTCTTCTTTTAACTAGATTTCTCTTCCCGCATCTTCTTCTTTAAGAAACTTTTTCTCTAAAAAGTGTGCGTTCCTACTGACCGAAATTCTTTGATCAGATGGAAAGTAGAATTAATATCTTAAACTATCTTTAGGATATCCAATAAACTGACCCATCACTGATTTAGAATTAAGTTTATCAGATTTGATCAACTTGACATATGCAGGACAACCCCAGACTCTGATATAATTGAGACTAGGTTTCTTACCACTTCATATCTCATATGGGGTCTTTTGGATTGATTTAGAAGGAACTTTATTGAGAATGTGCGCAGCGGTCTGTAAAGCATATCCCCATAAATACAATGGTAAGTTTGTAAAACTGACCATTGATCGCATCATATCTAATAAGGTACGATTTCTTTATCTGATACACCATTAAGCTGAGGTGTATAAGGAGGAGTTAACTATGAGATAATCCTATTATCTTTCAAGAACTCTTAAAATTTAGTACTCAAGTACTCGCCTCCGCGATCTAATCATAGAACCTTAATACTTTTTCCCGTTTGGTTTTCCACTTCATTATTAAATTCTTTGAACTTTTCAAAGGATTCAGATTTGTATTTCATTAAATACACATACCCATACCGTGACATATCATTGGTAAAGGTAATGAAGTACTCAAAACCTTCTTTGGCCAATGTACTGAGTGGTCTACATATAACTATATGTACAAGGTCTTACAATTCTTTTGACCTTTCGTTTTTATTCTTAAATAGCAATTTAGTCATTTTTCCTTGGAGACATGACTCACACGTTGGAAAGGGTTCAGAACCCAATGAAATTAATATCCCACTAGCTCCGAGCTGAGTAAGCCTCCTATCCCCGATATGGACTAATCTGTGATGCCGCAGATATTTATGATTCGTTTCTAATTGAATAACTATTACTCAACTGAAGAACATACAAACCATTTGTATTAAATGCTTTGCCAATATATACGTTTCTAAAATATAATGTACATTCATTTTCATTAAACTGTACTTAATAACCATTATTACATTGTACATATACAGAAAATAATATTCCGTACAGCAGAAGCATAATATAAAACCCTATTTAACTTCAAAATGTGTTCTGATGCAAGTCTCAACTCATACATCCTAATGGCCTTTGCAGCAACTGTTGCTCCATTAGCCATCCGTAAGACGATCTCATAACCTGAAAGAGCAGAACTATTCTGCATCACTTGCAAAGACACATAGAAGTGAGATATAACAGCAGAATCAATAATCTATGAATGAATATCAGAATTAACACTTAATTCATATTCAATCATATTATTCCTATACATATTTTTTTAGCCTTTTTGAGATTGTCAAGGTATTTAAGACAGTTCATCTTTCAATGTCCTTCTACCCTGTAGTGTAAACATTTTCCTCTAGGCTTTGACTTGATTTTGGACTGTTTAGGAGGTAAAGCCTTATTGGCTTTGTTTTTCTTAGGTCTAACTTTTGAACCTTAAGATGAGCGTTGCAACCGTTTACTAGTCCTACTGGTAGTGGCCATATGGACATCCTCATGTCCCTTACCCTTATTATTTTGTTTATAATATTCTTAAAGCTTATTGTGTAACTTAGGAAGAGTACGCTTAATTTTATTAATGTTATAATTCATAATAAAACCTTTAAAATTGAGCGGGAGTGATTGAAGAATCAAATTCACCTTTAGATGATGAGACATTTGTATGTCCCAAGCGTCTAACTGTTCAATAATGTTAATCATCTTAATGACGTGATCATCAGGTGAGACTCCTTCCTTGAGCTTCATATTAAATAAGGTATTGCATAGCTCATACTCGACGATACGAGAATTTTTCCCATACAACTCTTATAGGGATTTAAGTATCTCATACGATGATTGCATATTCTCATGTCGGGTCTGTAGCTCCCGATTTATGGAAGCTAACATGTAGAGTCTCTCTCTACGATTATTAGCCTGCCATTTATTAAAAGCTTCATTCTCCTTTAAAGGAGTATCCAGCTCTAATGATATAGGCATCTCTGCCTCCAAAACATAACCTAAGTTCTCAAACTTGAGAACTATTCTTAAGTTTCTTAATTAATCCTTAAAGTTATGATCGGTAAGTATGTTGTTGTCTAAAATCTTATGAAACACATTTGAAAACGACATTTTGATGATCACAGAGAAAAAACTAAAAAGACACAAGAAAATAGTTTATTAGTGTATTGAATTACAAATAATGAATTCAATTATTGAAAACATTATTAACAATTAAACTGATCATATCAGCTCCTACTATCTTATTTAAATCCTACACTCTTAACAGAAGATTTAAACATTTTGTTAGATTTTTAAGAAAATAAGTAGGTAATCGAATTCTTATCTACGATTAATTAACCTTACATAATAAAAATCTTGGTCAATTAACCTTACATAATAAAAATCTTGGTTAATTAAATTCAATGAGTAAAGAACTTTTCTTTTTTGTATCACATATAAGACTTGATTCATTCTTTTGCCCCAATTTCAAATACTTCACATAATAGAATTCTTGATATCCTAAATTAGTTATATTCAAACCACTATACCTTCCCAAATAATATTCTTATCCCAACCTCACATAATAGAATCAGTTAAGATTCGAATATTATTGAGAACCAAATAACTCAATTCAAATACACAAACCTCATACCCCTCACATAATAGAAATCTTAGAGTAGAAAATTTATGTAAAAGAATCATTAGTTATTCTATAATGGGAGACAAACATAATATGATAATTTTTAAAGAGTTATTAATTAAGCACTTATATTATTCACATCTTATGTGAATATTCTCTCATATTAAATAGTTTCATAAAACTATTTTTTAGGGCCTAAGACTAATACTAGTAATCATTCCAAACAATTTTACTATTTACATTAACAGTACTACTATTCACGTGCTCGATCGAAATTATTTGTCAAATAAAGAATTTTATTATTCATGTTGTTTGAATTATTCGTAGTACGAATAATCATTCTAATAATTGAAAATAAATTTATTAGAAA
>JAXCLQ010071789.1:0-11327 GCA_035584115.1 Cedrela odorata
TGCCAATTTTATTAATCAATACAATAATGTATAATTACATTTTTGTCCCTATTGGATCTAGGGCATATAACCAACAGAAAAAACCAAAAACAAATTTTCTTTTCATCAGGTAAAGATAAACCTAACAAGAATCAGAAATAAATTTTTTGTTTTAACTCTCTCACAAAAGCCGATGAGACAATAAGCTCACACAATTAATTTTCTCTCACAGAGTAATTGCAAAATAAATGCAGTAGAGAGAGAGTTATTTCACGTTAAAGATAATGAATGGTCACTTGATAATATGCCAATATTTACACTTGTTATTCTTCTTGTTTGAAAATCTTCTATTCAAACTAACTAACTTGTTGAGGCGCTTGTATCTAACAACTCTCTTTGGCGCAATTAATACTCGCATTAAATGCGGGCAAAAGTTACAGTTACGACTTGAGATTCCAAAAGGTGTCGATACTTTCGCCTTAAGTGTCTATACTTTCGTTGATTTTACATTTTCATATCAACCCCATTTCTTTACGTATCAATCCGTTGGTTGCTGTTACTTTTATCTGGCCTCTAGAGATTTTCTCGACAAAAAGTGTCAATACTTTCAAAGAAAGTGTCAACCTGGTTCATGTTGTAATTTTCTTGCGACTTTCTGGAACTCTTATATAGTTTGGTGTTGTTTGAAAGTGTCGATCTCCTCACAAGGTGTCGATACTTTTCGTAAAAGTGTAGATTTGGTTAACATGTAATTTTGTTGCAACTCTCTGGAACTCTTATACAGTTTGATATTGCTTGAGAATGTTAGTACTTTCCTTGAGAGTGTCGACCTCCTCACAAGGTGTTGATATTTTTTTTGAAAGTATCGATCTGGTTCAACATATAATTTTGTTGTAATTCTCTGGAACTCTTATGCATCTTGATATCGCTTGAGAGTGTCAATCCTTTATTCTAAAGTGTCGACCTTTTTAACAACATGTCTACACCTTTTCCGTAAGTGTCAACCTCTTTAGCTTGTTTAAACCTTGGTGTTGATCTTCAACTAAAGTGTTGATCTCTTGAGTTGAGGGTGTCGATCTAATTTGTTAAAGTATCGATACTTTTCTTGAAAGTGTTGATCTCATTACCCAATATTGATCTTCTTAAACCAAATATCGACCTGTTCAAACTTAAAACACATTTTTCTCAACAAGCACATTAGTTCAACACTTTTATACATTTAATTTAACCAATTAACTTAATCAATGAAATCATCTAATTAATCAATATCTTAATTAAACTTATCATTAAAAACATATTCATTCATCACCTATTAAGAAATGACACAAACTCACACAAACAGCCTTTTAAAACAACAAAATAATGTTTTAAAATTTGTAATCGTAATTTAAAAATAATGTTTTCTATTTTCAAAACCAAAAATTTTGAAAATGTTCTATACTTTCATTAAAATGTTTTGACTTGTTTTCTGTTTTTGGTTTTGGGAGAGAAAATTTTATTTTTTTACCTTATCCAAAATCAAAACCCAGTAAAAATATTTCTCTCATTGGATTGTAATCTTTTGCATCTTTCTCAGATTTTTAACAGTCGTGGCCTAATTTTTGAGCCTAATTATATTTTTAATCTTAATAAAAAACTTCTTATATTTGGGGTCAATTATCTGTTTTTCTAATAAAAATACCCTTCTTTGCTATTTGTCTGTTAAATCCAAAAATTTTGAATTTAAAATTTCTTTCTTTGATTGTGATTTTTTACGTGGATTTTGAGAAAAAGTTAGTAAATCTTTGAGAAAATGGTTAAAAACTAATTTAGGGGTGATTTGGTGCCAATTTATTTGCTTTGATTATGATTTTTTATCTGAATTTTGAGAATTTGGAGAGTGAATCAGCGAGAAAGAAGATGTCCATTGTGAAAAAAGATGAAACTCATTGAGGGAAGATGAATTTCATCGAGGTAAGATGAATTTCATTGAGGGAATATGAAATTCGTTGAATGAAGAAGAATTTCGTCAAGGGAAGATAAATTTTGTTAAGAGAAGATGAATTTCGTAGAAGGAAGATGAATTTCGTCGAGGGAAGCTGAAATTCATCGAAGGAAGACGAATTTCATTGATGGAAGATAAATTTCGTAGAGGAAAGATAAATTTCGTCCAGGGAAGATAAATTTCTTTAAGGGAAGATAAATTTCTTCAAGGGAAGATGGAGCTTGGAGAATCGATACATTTAAAAGAGATCGATATATGGAGTACAAAGTATCGACACATTTAGAAATCCAATAAACATAAGAGAGGTTTAAAAACAAAACATAAGAAGATTGATACATTTATATATGTATCGATACTTTTATTCGATTTTAAGTTTAAAAGTCAAAACGTTGAACATCATTCATTAATCCATTGAACAAAAGAGACATGAGTATTTTTTTTCTAAAATCTTATAATTGACCTAAAATATAATACATTTTAAAGCTGGGCCATATATGTAAATAGGGTATTTTTGGGCTATACAGGCCAAAAACCGTCTTTCTCTCGTTACTACCCTTCAATCTCTCATCTCTCACTTCTTCGATCTTCCCCACCTCTGATATCAGGTCACCGCTCTCTGCTCTCCAAAAAAAACACAGTCTTGCTTACTTTCACTGTTGGGATTTTAGGTTAGTACATGAAAGTTTTCAAATAGGTAGCCGTCGCTTGTATTTGAATAGTCTTTTCCTTTTAGTTTCTGTTTCTGCTTCAAAAATTATTTATGGGTTTTTAATTTTTATATGTTATGTGAAAAAGATTTTATGAATGACAGAGTGTAGGCCAATTGTTCAGTGAAAGTATAAGGACTAACTTTAAGGGCAATTTTTTCTTTTCGTGTTTTGGTTTCGTGTACAGTTGCTTTTATTTTTCAAAATGGAATCTATTAAAGTATGTTTTGGGAATGATTGTTAACTATTAAATTATTGATATGCCTGGTTAATTAAAACATATTATGCATTTATTTATGTAAAGAATTTTCTTTTCATTTTTTGTAATTTTATTGATCATAGCCATTACAATTGAGGTTTTGAAAATAATGCTCTCGCTTAAACAACCATTTATTATTAGTTAATCACTTTGGATGCAAGGGGAAAAAGCAAAGGGAAATGACAACATTTACAGAAAAATATCTAACGCTACAATGTCATGAAAAGGGAATTGATATTACTGAGAGTGATGATATGTAAATAGCCTTTGTGTAGCTTTAGTACAGCCTAAGCGACGCATTATCACGCGCCGACCTTGGAGTCCACCTGTGACAATTGCCACAGACTCTTATGATACACTCTATACATCAAAATGTATCAAGAGAGCCTGTAAGACTTATCTATAATTATCTAAACTTGAAAACAGTTCATAACAACAAATTCCTATCCATGGGATCATTAACATCAAAGAATTGATCTCTGTGATCAATTCATCCACATTATATAGAAAACTGTTATAAAATCAACATAATGAAAATCATTTTTAGTTGGGTTAAACTTACATAAATATTTACATAAACTGTCTGGTTTACAAATACATCATAAGAAACAAAATGACACTATCCAATTGGACATAACCTACATATAAGTTAAGAAGACAACCTACCTAGAGTGTCGTATGCTCTCTACCGCTACCACAAGCCTAACGAGAACTAATGCTCATAACTTGAAAGTTGTAATTGTGAGGGGTGAGTATACAACTATACTTAGTGAGTAAATAAAGCGCATACATATGTACATACATGCACACGCATTTCCGAATATAAATATTGGGATTCATATTGCAATGTACTTTAAAATATATATATACATTTGATTTAATCAATTAAACAGAAAACAATCCTTTAGCCTGCATACAGTTTCAAATAACCAATCAAGCTGTCCATTCTTTCTCGACCACTATCATGGCCGAGGTAACGTTGAAAACCACCAGTGAATCTTTTCATGCATAAAACCATATGCAATATATTTTTATAAAATAACAAATCATTTCCATACTTTACTAAATCATTTTAGTAAGGTAAAACATGAACTTATAAAACTCCACTTGTCTCCCTGATATTAGTTTTGAGCAGTCACTTAGTAACAAAGTAACTGTTCTCGTCAAATTTGTTAAATCCATGAGATCTCTATCAAGCCATCAGGACTTTTCATAGGGTCTCTATAACAGCACATACGTGCACAACACACAGTAGACTTGCCATGACCTCTCCCCCTTATACCAGCCTCACTAGGTTCCATTCATCTATGCAACCTCTCAACAAGTCCGTTTATAAGCTATCTCCTTATATATACAATTAATAAATAACCCATTGGCTATATATAAATATTCGACCATTTCAACATGTATATCAAGTACTTTTATCAATCAGCAGACCAATACATCAAAACATCCCAATATCATGTCAAACATGTATAAACAATTTTTTAACAACGAAATCTCATGGCCAACTTATTCTAAGTTTCCTGTTCAGTCTAAAACGGATTTACACATTCTAAGCCAACTCCTCATATTATACCAATTGTTTAAAGCCACATTTCAGTTTATATTCACTCCTATTTAATCATAATACCTTATAATTATCCCAATTTAACACAATTATAAAATTTCCTATGAAAAACTTCAATATAAATTCTCGGATGAACAGTAATTCTTAGGTTTCAACATGCTCAAAAACTTAAATTCTAACATATAACAAGTTAACAGGCTTACCAGTAACTTATATATGCCCTTAGAAGCCTTAATTTGTCGTTTAATCAAAAAAGTCTCAAATTTCCTTCAAAACCTAAATTTTTTCTTTGCTATTTCTTGCCTTATTTAGCCAAAAATCAGTATTCAATAAGAGAGGAGAAGACGGTAATCAATTAAGTAACAAAGATTTGCAAGAAATTTGGTTGAAAATTGGAGGATAAATGAAAAAGAAGAGTTTTTTTGTGAAGAAGAAATTGAGAAGGAAAAGAAGCAAAGTTTCTTTTATTTTGGTTTGCCAAATATCGCTAAGACCTTTATTATTTTTAAAAATTATAAATTTAACTCAAAATTTTAGAAAATTTTCATTTTAGTCATTTATTTAACAAAATAGGGTTTACACGCATAGTCTACCCTCCTTAGAAAAAATTTTTCATCAAGATTTCACTTACCTGTTACTAAAATAGATATGAATACTACTTTTTCATGGAGTGTTCAGGCTCTCAAGTTACATCATCGACATTTGTATTACTCCACACAACTTTTATCATAAGAATGATTTTACTTCTCAAAACTCGATCTTTCTAACCAATTATCCCTATGGAATATATTTCATAATTCAAGTCCTCTCTCAACTCTATTGGAGATGTCTCTAGAATGTGCAAAGGATCAGGCACATACTTCTTTAACATCAAAATGTGGAACATATTATGTATTCTTGCCAACTCTAGAGGCAACTCTAGTCTATATGCTACTGTGCCCACTCTTTCCACTATTCTGTACAGCCCAATAAACTGATGATGCAACTTGCCTTTATTCCAAAAACGAATCACCCATTTCCAAGGTAACATTTTTAGAAACACTATGTCATCAACATTAAACTCTAACGCTTTTCGTCGATTATCAGCATAAGATTTCTGCCTATCTTGTGCTACTTTCAATCTTTTATGAATGATTCAAATTTTCTCTATGGTGGTTTCTATTAATTCCACACTTTCTAACTTCTTTTCACCAACTTCATCCCAACTTATAGGTGTTTTGCACTTTTTACTGTATAATGCTTCATACGAAGTTATGCCAATGCTAGCTTAATAACTGTTATTATATGAAATTCAATCAAAGATATATGCATATCCCAACTCCCTTGAAACTCAATAATACATGACCACAACATATCTTCTAAAGTCTGAATTGTCTTCTCTGACTGACCATCAGTCTGAGGATAAAATACAAAACTAATGTTCAAAGTAGTACCCATAGCTTTCTAAAACTTTGGCCAAATCGAAATGTAAAGTGAGGATCTTTATTTGACATTTTAGTGACGGATACTCTATGTAATCTTACAATCTCTGTTATATATATTCTTGCTAGTTTCTTCAAAGAGTACTTGATACGAATTGACAAAACGTGTGCTGACTTCATCAGACAATCCACTATAACCCATATAGCATCATATCCTGCTTGAGTAAAAAGCAAACCAACCACAAATTCCATGGTAATATGTTTCCATTTCCATTCTAGTATTGGTAAGGGTTGCAATGTTCCTGTTGGTTTCTGATGCTCTCCCTTAACCTATTGACACACCAAACATTTCACAATATATTCAACCATGTTCTTCTTAATACCTGACCATCAATAACTCTCTCTGATGGTTCGGTACATCTTCGTACTACCAGGATGCATAGCAAATGTAGAACAATGTGCCTCTTCCATAATGGCTTTCCTTAAGTCATTAACATCAGGCACGCAAACTCTGCCTCTCAAAGTTAATGTACCATCCGATGTGAGGTAAAAGTCACATTTTTCCTGTCAAGTACATCCTGACAGATCTTAGCTAGACTATTATCTTGCATATGCCTTTCCCTAATCTAATCCACTAATGTGGGTCTCACCACAAAATTAGCCATCAAGACTCTGGTCTCATCAAAACTCAAAACTACCTTTAAAGCCCTCAATTTTATCAACATAGGCATGTATGCTGCTTAAACATAAGCTAATGTAACAAATGATTTTTTGCTTAAAGTATATGCTACTACATTAGCTTTTCCTAGATGGTACTCGATAATCAAGTTATAATCCTTTATTAACTCAAGCCATCTCCATTGTCTCAAATTTAACCCTTGCTGCGTGAGAAAAAATTTCAAACTCTTATGATCTGTGAAGACTTGACATTGCTTCCTATACAAATAATATTTCCAAATCTTGAATATAAAAACTACTACAGTAAGTTCTAAATCATGGGTACTATAATTTACTTCATACTGCTTAAGCTAACGAGAAGCATAAGCAATTACTTTCTCGTTCTGTATCAATACATAGCCTAATCCTTGTTTAGATGCGTTACTATACACAGCATATCCATACCCTGGCGTAGGAAGAGTTAGAACTGGTGCAAAAGTAAGACAATTTTTTAGTGATTGGAAACTATGCTCACACTGCTCATCCCATTTAAATTGAACTCCTTTTCTCGTCAGTCTAGTTAGTGTTGGCCTAGTTGGCAATACCCAACAGGTGGGTGAATTGGGTTTTTAAAATTTAGTAAATAAAATTGTATGTAATGCAATGTAGAAATGAAATAGTAATTAAAGAGAGAAATACAAATATAGTTTTATAGTGGTTCGGCAAATCTTGGCCTACGTCCACTCTCTCGGATTCAAGAGACTTTCATTGAGGTTCCACTAATTTCTTGTTTTGACGGGACAACAGTAGCCCAGTACACTCTTTCTAAGGTGAAGGAAAACTTTACACTCTTTTATATGGATGAAGAGTAACCACAAAGATCTTCTTTGGTACGGGTGAAGAATTTCCCAAAACCAAATTACAAATATATTTTTGATTTTTGCTCTCACAGTAGAGTGAATATTTCAATAAGCTTTTCACAAGAAAAATTTCTCTCACATAAGATTTGAAAGAGTTACAGTAGAGAGAAAAAGTTCAGTGTTTTCATATCTCAATGTTATTCCATGATTTCTTGTTGATATTGATTGCAAGTAATTCTTCTTCAAAACTTCACTGTATATCTTCTATTTATATCTATCCATTTTGTGAAGCTACCCATGTCCAACAGCTTGATTTGATGTATTTAATGTTCGTCATTAATGTTGCAGAAGTTACCTTTGAGCTTTAAATTCAGAGAGAGTATCGATTTATTTCTTAATATATCATTCTCTTTAAGTGAACAATATGATTTGTATCTCGAGTATCGATCTTCACTTCTCCAAGTATCGATCTATTTGTATTGGAAGTATTTCTAGATTTTAGTATATCGATATGTTTCTGTTGGATATCGATCTGGTCTGATTTGTAATTATTTTCCAACTCTCTGTGAAGATCATGTATCGATCTGTTGATGTCCATGTATCGATATGGTTGCCTCTGTAATTATTTTGCAACTCTCTATGAAGGCTATGTATCGATATTTTGATCTTATGTATCGATCTGGTTGTATTGGTGATTTCATTTGAAGCCATTGTCTCACCAAATATCGATATCCTCATTTCTTTGTATTGACCTGTTATTGAACTTATATCAATCAGTTTCCTCTCATATCGATTTGTTTGTCTCTTAGTATCGATCTGTCTGCTTTTTAATACATTTGGACAAAGATTTGTTAAGGAATAAACTCAAGCATATTCACTCAAGATTTTGAGACAAATTTAGGACATATTTAATTTAATCATTATTAAAAACATATCATATATTTATATTTGATATCATCAATTTCTCTCATGATATCATCAGTTAGTGGAGCAGCTAATAAAGAAAATCCCTCTACAAACCTTCTGTAGTATCCAGTCAAACCCAGAAACTTCGAATTTCTGTGACATTCTTCAGTCCTTCCCATTGTACTATAGCTTCAACCTTTTGCAGATCCACAAAATGCCGTCACCTAACACAACGTGTCCCAAGAATACCACTTTTCTAAGCCAAAATTCACACTCAGAGAATTTCACTTACAATCTTCTCTCTCTTAAAATCTACAACACTACTCTAAGGTGTTGAGCATGCTCTCTTTTATTTCTGGAGTATACCAGAATATCATCAATAAAAACTATTATAAACTTATCCAAATAAGGATGTAAGGCAGGATTCATGAGATCCATAAATGTTGCTGGAGCATTAGTCAACCTAAATGGCATTACTAGGAACTCATAATGTCCGTACCTTGTTCTGAAGGCAGTTTTATAAACATCATTCTCCCAAATCCTTAGCTAATAATACCTAAATCTCAAGTCAATCTTGGAAAATATAGTCGCTCCTAGCAACTGATCAAAAAGATCATCAATACAGGGCAACGAGTACTTATTCTTGATGGTCACCTTGTTTAACTAATAGTAATCAATGCACAACCTCAAAGTACAATATTTCTTTCTTACAAATAAAACAAGTATGCCCTAAGGTGAAAAACTAGGTCTAATGAATCCCTTATCAATCAATTCTTGCAATTGAACCTTAAGCTCCTTGAGCTCTGTAGGCGCTATACGATATAGAGGCATAGAGATTGAGGCAATTCCAGGCATAAGATCTATACCCAAGTCAAATTTTCATTCCGGTGGTATTTCAGGTAACTCATCTGGAAATACATCTAGAAGCTCATTTACAACAAGGGTATGCTATAGTTGTTTCTCCTAGACTGACATATCAACCACATGTGCTGGGAATACAGATATACATACATGCACACGCATTTTCGAATACAAATATTGGGATTCATATTGCAATGTACTTTAAAATACATATATGCATTTCATTTAATCAATTAAACTGAAAACAATCCTTTGGCCTTCATACATTTTCAAATAAACAAGAAGATTGACCATTCTTTCTCGACCGCTACCTTGGCCGAGGTAACGTCGAAAACCACTAGTGAATCTTTTCATGCATAAAACCATATGCAATGCATTTTTATAAAATAAAAAATCATTTTCATGCTTTACTAAATCATTTTAGTAAGTAAAACATAAACTTATAAAACTTTGTTCGTCTCACTAATATTGGCCTCTAGTAGTTACTTGGTGATTAAGTAACTGTCCTCTCATATTCGTCAAATCCATGAGATCTCTATCAAGCCGCTAGGGCTTTTCATAGAGTCTCTATAATAGCACATA
This sequence comes from Cedrela odorata, assembly GCA_035584115.1. Lineage (NCBI taxonomy): Eukaryota > Viridiplantae > Streptophyta > Magnoliopsida > Sapindales > Meliaceae > Cedrela > Cedrela odorata. The sequence continues at coordinate 9,787 of JAXCLQ010071789.1, forward strand.
CGTGCATGGCACACAGTGGGCTTGCCATGACCTCTCCCTCTTATACTAGCCCCACTGCAGCTCCACTTACATATGCGGCCTCTCAACAGATCCGTCTATAGGCTATCTCCCTATATATACAATCAATAAACAGGCCCACTGGCCATATACAAATATTCAAAATTTTCAACCTCATCACCAAAATACATGCTTAAAAGCAAATTAAATCATTTTTCCACAATAGATATAAATCATTTAAGTAAAACAAGTCTCTCTAGCCATTTTAACATATATATGAAGTACTTTTATCAATCAGCAGACCGATACATCAAAATATCCCAATATCATGTCAAACATGTATAAACAATTCATTTCAAATTCACTTTATTCATAAAACAGCTTGATTGGCACACAAGCATACATATATATATTATATGTAAATATATTTACATATTTAATGCATGTATAAATTTACTCACAACAAAGGAATGGTAACCACTCTCACTAAGGCTCCTCACTCCCACTCGGACCTTTGTTCGAGTTCTCAGAACTTAATACCACACATATATATATTTATAAATTCTAAAATTCAAGTAATTAAAATTAAATTTAGTAAATGCAATTATTCGTAAGAAACGTGGATAAATTCCTTTAGTTGACACTTTATACCTATCTCAAAGTTCAACTAATTAAGGTCATTTATCCGATTTCCAACAACGAAATCTCATAGCCAACTTATTCTAAGTCTCCTTTTTCGTTTAAAACGGATTTACACATTTTGAACCAACTTCTCATGCTATACCAATTGTTTAAAGCCACATTTCAATTTATATCCACACCTATTTAATCATCATACCTTCTAATTATCCCAATTTAACACAATTATAACATTTCTTTTGAAAAATTCAACATAAATTTTCCGGTGAATAGTAAATCACAGGTTTCAAAATGCTCAAAAACTTAAATTCTAATATATAACAAGTTAACAGGCTTACCAGTAACTTGTATAAGCCCTTAGAAGTCTTAATTTGTCGTTTAATAGAAAAAATTCCAAATTTCTTTAAAACTTAAATTTTATCTTTGCTATTTCTGACTTTATTTAGCTCAAAATCAGTACCCAATTGGAGAGGAGAAGATAATAATCAATTAGGCAACAAAAATTTATAAGAAATTTGGCTGAAAATTAGAGGACAAATGAAGAAGAAGAGTTTTTTGGTGAAGAAAAAAGTGAGAAGCCGAGACACTATAAAAGCAGCAAAGTTTCTTTTATTTTGGTTTGTTAAATTTTGTTGAGACCCTTATTATTTTAAAAAATTATGAATTTAACTCAAAACTTTAGAACACTTTCATTTTAGTCCTCTATTTAACAAAACAGGGTTCACACGCATAGTCTAAATATTTTGATAATTACTTTTCCTTTGTATTATTTTTAAACATTATGAAAGTTTAATATGTTTTTAGTAATCTCTTTCTGCCAAGTCCAGGAGCAAGCTACTGAAATTGAACAAGGTGGTATTACCAGCACGATTGCATAATCAGATCAACGGAGTTCATGTAGGTAT
>JAXCLQ010071791.1:0-11325 GCA_035584115.1 Cedrela odorata
CACTGTCAATATATATTTATAATCACCAAATCACAATATTCATCAAATAACTAAATCATGCAATATTTCTACCATTTCCCAACCAACAAATCACAATACAACCAACAAGCTACACATATTAAAACACTTCGTATATCCATGCTTTACTTGCTACCCTATGTTAAAAATCACCATTTCATTCCAGATTTTCAGCATCTAAAACAAAGGGTAATTACCTCATTTACCAATTTCACACACACCACCACTTAGCTACAATTTCCATGCATTTTATCATTTAATTTCACAATACCCATGCCTCAAATTCTATTATACATATAACCAACACTGCCACAACATAAATCAATGCCATATATCCATATATATCACCAATTTCTTAATTAAATTTCCAAAAATTTGAAAGAGAAATTATCTTGTTGAAAAATCAATTTCCTTTCTTCCATTTTTGTCCAAGGCCAACCCAAATCGATCTCAATTTTTCTCTTCTTCTATTCTTATCGAAATTAGCCTCTTCATTCATGTGTTTAGCTTCTTCTACTTCTTCTTCTTTCCATCTCTCATTAGATTCGGTCACCATGTTCCTCCCTCACCTTGAATTAATTTGGCCACAATTTTAGTTTTAATCAGTCAAGCCTAACCACCCACGCAAAACCTTATCATTCTCAGTTCAGCCTTGCTTCCTTTCTCTCAAATCCTCTTTTTGTGAAGTCAAAATTATGAAAACCAAATGAGTTATGTGAAGGAGGAGAAGAAGGAGTTTGGTTATGTGCATTTATTTGGTAGGTGAGCCAGTTTCACACGTGTTTTGTTTTTGTGAAACCAAAATCCACAAATGAAAAGAAACCAATCAGTTGAAGAGCTTGTTTAAAGCAAATGAGTTATGTTTCTGTATATATGCATATACGGTATTGGCATGCTTCTCATGTCTTTCTACTTGTTTTCCATTCTTCTAGTTTTTGACTAAGACTTATATTCTTAAAATGATTTAATAATAAAAATAAAATACAAACAAAATGCATTACTTAAACATAATAAGGTGGGCCAGCCACTATTCTTCCCTCTCTTTCCCGTAAGGAATTTTCCAACAAAGCCAATTTACTCTACATTTTGGCTTTTCTTTTATTTGTTCTTGGGCTTGGGTTTTATTTGTTTATTTTCAAGCTTGAACTTTTGTATTGATTTGGGCTAAATATAATCTTTATGGGCTTGTTCTTCTCTTTGAAAATAAAACAAGATAATGCATTTACTTGATTATATACATATAGGTCAGGTACTATTCATCCTTTTTTTTTTTTTGCTTGATTTGCACTTTTATTTTGTAAGCCCAAATTGAGAGTGTAATTGCCAATATTATTGGCTTACTTTTAAAATTTTTTATCTGTGATTCTCGAAAAAATTTTATTTCGGTCATCGAGACTTTATTGTAATTCTTTCAAAAAATTTCGTTCATCACAAGAAAGTTCATGGCAAGCCTACTGTGTGCCGAACGCACGTATGTGTGGTTATAGATACCCTATGAAAAGTCCTGGTGGCTTGGTAGGGCTATCCTAGATTTGACGGATTACGAGGATAATCACTCGTGTTACCAAGTGACTACTCGAGACCAACATTAGTGAGGCGGATTTGTATTTTTAAATATGCATATTTTTACAAGAAATTAATGATTTTGTAAAATATGAGAAAATAGTTTCATGTTTGATAAAATTTTATTGCATATAGCTTATACATGAAATACTCACTGATTTTTACGATTTTATTCTCAACCAAGGTAGCATGTTAAGAATGGATGGTCAGCTTGGTTGATTATTTAAAACAGTTTGCAAACCAATGTAATGTTTTTTGTTATTTGATTAAATGAACATTTATATATACTTTTGAAGTATAATGTAAAGCGATCCCAATATCATGAATTTGGAAATGCGTATGCATGTATGTATATATGTATCTACTTTATTTACTCACTAAGAATAGTTGTATACTCATTCCTCACCATTACAACTTTCAGGTTAGGCGCATTAGTTCTCGTCGGGCTAGTGGTATCGGTAGAGAGCCTACGATGCTCTGATTAAGTTTTTTTCTTTAATTAGTTATATATTTTCATTTGGAAAATTGTTCAGTATTCTGTAAACTAAATGTTTATGTAAACATTACTTGTTTTGTTCAACCCGAATGGAAATGATTTCCATAGGGATATTTTATGATTTGAAATATGCTTTGGATAAATTGATCATGGAGGATCAATTCTTTGATAATGCTCTCATGGGTGGGAACTATTGTTTATAAATTATTTTCAGGTTTTTTTTGATGAAGTACATATAAGGCTTACAAGCTCTCTTAATACATTCAGGGTTTAGAGAGTTTATTATAAGGGTCAGTGGTGATTATCACAAGTGGACCCTAAGTTCAAGGCGTGACAATTTTAGTAGTAAAAGAATTGATAATCACTCTTCTAAGGATTTCTCCTTAAAGTGGAGGTTGATGATATCATGTTGATGATTTAAGTATGAAATTGATGACATTATAATACGTATTTGTATATTTTCAATGATGACTAAGTGAATCGTAATGTCAAGTTAAATAATCAAGTAAAGTGTGTATGAACATGCTTGTAATCAATCTTAACAATTTCTTTGTAAAAGTATCTTTAAAGTTTAAGCAAGATCGATAGATCGAAGCAGGAGATCGATACATTTGGTGAACAGATCAATAATATTGGACAACAGATAAATGCATTTGAAGCAGGTCGATACAAGGAAGTAAAGAGATCGATATATGCTAAGGCAGAAGCTTCAGTTGAAATTCTCAAGTCAGATATATCAATACTTGAAGTAATGAGATCAATATGTGCTAACAGGTCGATACCTGAGCTAGAGGAGATCAATACATGTCTTGTCTAAAGAGTTACGAAATAATTATGGAGCAAACCAGATCAATACCTGAGCTAGAGGAGATCGATACATGTCTTATCTAGAGAGTTACAAAATAATTACGAAGCAGATCAGATCAATACCCGAGCTAGAGGAGATCGATATATATCCTGTCTAGAGAGTTGTAAAATATTTACAAGGCATACAAAATCGATACCTTAAAGTAGAAGATTAATACATTAAGATTCCAGAGAGTTGGAAATAAATTACGAAGTGAACTAGGTTGGAAATAAATTACGAAGTGAACTAGGTCAATACATAAAGGAAAACGGATCGATACCCGAGACTCAGATTCAACTTTCGCACAAACAGATCAATACATTGCTAAAGGGATCGATACTTTTTTTCAATTTAAAGCTCAATGGTAACTTCTGCAGCATTTATGACGAACATTTAATACGCCAAATCAAGTTGTTAGACACAAGGTTTTTCACAAAGAGAATGAATATAAATAAAAGATAAACAGTAAAAGAAAAGATAGAACATTATTATGATCAATTGAAAGACATTCTCAAGAACATTCTCAACGTGAACAGTGTTACTTTCTCTCACTACTGTAAAATTTTCATTTCCTATTGTGAAAGAGTATTTCTTTGTACAAGCTTATTGATACATTCACTCTAGTGAGAGCTCAAAAATAAAATTACATTTATGAAATTGCATTGGGTACAACTTCACCCGAAGTTAAAGAAGATTATATTAGATTACCTTTCACCCATGAGAAAGTAAGTGTACGGTTGCCCTTCACCTCAGAAGGAGTTTTAGTGTGTTTCACTTGACCTGACAAAACAAGGAAATAGTTGAACCTTGGTGGTAGTGATCCGTAATCGAGAGAGTGGACATAGGCCAAACTTTGCCGAACCACTATAAACTGTATTTGTTTTTTTTCTCTCTATTATTGTTTTATTTGTTGTACTGCATTGCATTCATTTTAAGAATTCTAAAGTTTTAAAAATCGAACTCACCCCCTCTTGGGTGTTACCAATTAGGCCAACAAGTGGTATCAAAGCTTAACTCAGTGAAACATGATTAACAACCTTGAGAAATAGATCTAAAATGGCATCTAGTAGTAACCTTACACAAGTAGTTAAAGGACAATCTACAAATAGGCATTCATTCTTCAATGGAACTGATTATGCCTACTGAAAAAAGAGAATGCAAATTTTTTTGACAACTCTAGATTTTGAAATTCTAAACATTATAGAAGGTAGGTACTTTCCACCCACAATAAAAGATGTAACAACTAGAGAAATAAAAGTAAAGCCAAAGTGAGAATGGACACCTGAATAAAGAAATAGATTCACTTTAAATGGTAAAGCCATGAACATACTTTATTGTGCCTTAGATTGAGCTGAATTTAATAGAATTTTAGGATGTGAAACCGCTAAGTCCATTTGGGATATGCTTAACGACACACATGAGGGCACTAGTAGAGTTAAAGATTCAAAAATCAGCATGTTAGTTCATGACTATGAATTGTTTAATATGAAACCTCATGAAACCATTAAAGGTATGTTTACTAGGTTTACTAACATTATCAATGAGCTCAAAGGTCTTGGTACATCTTATTCAAATACAGATATTGTCACAAAAATCTTGAGAAGTCTACCTAGAAACTAGGAAGTCAAAGTGATAGCGATTAGAGAAATAAAAGACTTAAGGACACTGTCACTTGAGGAGCTTCTCGGATCACTAATGACGTATGAGCTGGAAGGTAGACGGAATGATGATGAAGACAAAGAAAATAGCAAGAGAAATGTCGCTTTAAAGATCACCAAAAGGGAAGAAGAAGACGATGAAAGCGAAGAAGAATATAAGGAAGATGAATTTCTTCTTATGGCTAAGAAATTCAAGAAGTACTTCAACAAAGGAAGAAATTGAAACAGAAGAGATCATCCAAGGAAAGATAAATTCAAAAGAAATAATGAAAGAGAGAAAGAAAAAGAGAAAGAGCGAGAAATCATTTGCTATGAGCTCAAGAGATCAGGGCATACAAGACCCGAATGTCCACTAAGGAATGATAAGAAGGACAAGAAGAAGAAGAAGGCAATGAAGGTGACATGGGATGACTCATCAAGTGAAAAGATATCACCTCACCATCGAAAAATGAGAGAGCCAACTTTTACCTCATGAGAAAGCAAGAGGATGAGGTAATTTCCCTTGACCAAAATTTTTCTTACTATGACACATTCACAAGTAGTGATAATGATGATCTACTAGAAGATGACTTATATGCTTTATATGAAGAACTTAGGGATGATTTTAAAAAATTATATGTTAGGCATAAAGAATTAAAGAAAATGAATTCTTTAATGCTAAAAAAAATGAGTCATTAAAATTAAAGTTAGTGAACTTGCGCATAAAAATGATTCTAGCATGTTTAAGGAATGTAACACATCGAAAAGTGAACACAAGAACTTGAAAGATGAAATAATTTCCTTTAAAAATTTCTTAGTTAAACAAAAAAAGGAAACCTTAGACAAACTCTTAGGTAGTCAAAGGCTAGTATTTGATAAAGTCAGACTTGGTTATAAACAAGGAACCAAACAAAAGGCTTATGCAAACTATTTCGCAAAATCTAAACAACAAATAACATCATCCATTACTTGTCATTTTTGTAATAGGAAAGGCCATTATAGCAACTCATGTCTGCATAAAAAGAACAAGTATAATAGACCTAAGATGATGTGGGTACCTAAGGGAACAAAACTTAAGGAAACCATGCATGCTAAGATGGCTAAGACTTTGAAGGATAGAACTAATACCTATAGACCAAAAGTTACTTGGGTACCAAAATAAACTTGTCCATTTTGTAAGTACCGCATGTGAAGAGCAACAAGTACAAAAAGAAGTGATTCCTCGATAGTGATTGCTCAAGACATATGACGGGAAACAAGAGGCTATTTTTCCATCTAAAGAAAGAAGATTGAAAAGATGTAATTTTTTGATACAATAGCTGAGGCAAGGTGAAAGGTATTGGTACCATCGATATTAATTCAATTTCGATTAGAGATATTTTGTATGTTGAAGGTCCTAAGTATAACTTGCTTAGCATTAGCCAATTGTGTGATTATGGATATAAAATTGTGTTTCTTAAAAATGGATGTGAAGTATTAGGTGAGCATGCAAATAAGTTAGTTATTCTATGCACCTAGGAGCAATGATGTATATATCATAGAATTAGAAAATTTGAATGGAATGAATCACATTTGCTTGCAAGTTCTTTGTGATGATTCTTGGATGTGGCATAGAAGACTAGGACATTGTACTATGAATCTTTTGCAAAAACTTGCTAAACAAGGCTTGTTGGGAGATCTCCCCAATCTAAAATTTACAAAAGACAAAATATGTAGTCATTGTCAACTAGAGAAACAAGTTAAGACATCATTCAAATTCAAAAACTTAGTTTTTATAGTGAGACCTCTAAAACTCTTACATATGGATCTTTTCGGACCAAATACAGTTGTATCCTTAGGAGGAAAACTTTATGCATATGCAATTGTCAATGATTATTTAAGATTTACATGGGTGTTTTTCTTAGATAGTAAAAGCAATATATTTGAAACATTTAATAAATTCTCAAGAAGGGTTGAAAATGAAATAGGCTATAAAATTGTCAAGATTAGAAGTGATCAAGGCTGGGAGTTTGTAAACAAAGACTTTGAAAATCTTTGCAATGAGAATGATACTCTCACAACTTTTCTGCACCTAGAACCCTACAACAAAATGGAATTACCAAAAGAAAGAATAGAACCTTACAAGAAATTGGTAAAATAATGCTAAGTGAATATAACCTACCCGAATATTTTTAGGTTAAGGCTATTAAAACCGCATGTCACATAACAAATAAGGTTACAATTAGAAAAATATTGAACAAAACTCCATATGAGCTAATCTTTCAAAGGAAACCCAAGATTAAATACTTTAGGGTATTTGGATGCAATTGTTATATTGGAGCCAAAATCTGATTTAGGAATATTTCTAGACTACTCCTGCAAAAGCAAAACCTATAGAGTTTTCAATAGAAGAACTCAAGTCGTGGAAGAAAGTGTGCATATAACCTTTGATGAATTTAATCCCAACTTGACTAAATTGATTGCTAAAGAAAAATAGAAGGAATTGGAAGTCATTGAAAACTTAGAGACCTTGAATTTAAATGATACATCTTTAGAAAAAGAAAATGAAATTGTAGAAGGAGGGCAAATCACTAAATAACTCCCCAAAGCATGGAAATATACTTCTAGCCATCCAAAAGAATTAATAATAGGAGATCCCTCAGAAGAAATTAAAACAAGAAAAAGAACAAGAGAAATGAATGAAAATCTAAATGAAGTTCAAAACCTAGCATTTGTTTCTCAAATCAAGCCAAAACAAGTTGAAGAAGCCCTAAATGATGAAAATTGGTTAATGGCTATGCAAGAGGAATCGAATTAATTTTAAAGAAATGAAGTTTGGACCTAAGTACCTAGACCTAATAATTATCCAACTATAGGTACCAAATGGATATTTAAAAACAAACTCAATGAAAATGGGAATATCTCTTTAAATAAGGCTAGACTAGTAGCGTAAGAATATAGTCAAGAAGAAAGAATATACTATGATGAAACATATGCTCCTGTAGCTAAATTAAAAACTATTAAAGTACTCTTAGCATTTGCATGTTATAAAAACTTCAAACTCTATCAAATGGATGTTAAAAGTGTATTTTTAAATGATTTTATAAATGAAGAAGTTTATATAGAGCAACCTCTCGGTTTTGAGAACTATAAATTTTCAAATCATGTCTATAAACTCACTAAGGCACTCAACGATTTAAAACAAGCACTTAGAACTTGGTATGAAAGACTTAGTGAATTTTTGTTAAAATATGACTTTGTAAGGGGAAGTGTTGATACTACGCATTTTATTAAAACCAAAGATGATGATATTTTGTTAGTAGAAATCTATGTTGATGATATCATCTTTGAAAGCACAAATGAGTTATTGTGTATTGAATTTTCAAATCTTATGAAAAGCGAATTTGAAATGAGCATGATGAGAGAACTAAATTTCTTTTTAGGACTTCAAATTAAACAAACAAATGATGAAATTTACATCTCCCAATCAAAGTACATCAAAGAACTGCTAAGAAAGTTTAACATTATAGCGGGGAAATCCATTCAAACTCCTATGAGCACTTCTACATCATTAGATAATGATGAAATAGGAAAAATCATAAATCAAAAGCTATATAGAGGCATGATAGGATCACTACACTATTTAACCGCCTCTAGACTTGACATTCTCTATGGAGTATGTGTGTGTGTGCTAAATTTCAATCTGATCCCAAGGAATCACATCTTGTAGCAGTAAAACAAATTTTTAGGTACTTAAGAGCCACCCTTAACTTAGAATTGTTTTATCCAATGGATTGTAAGTTTAGTTTGAAAGGTTATTCAGATGCCGACTATGGAGGATGCAAAGTAGATAGAAAAAGTACAAGTGGTACTTGTTACTTCTTTAAAAATGCTCTTGTATCTTGGTTTAGCAAGAAACAAAACATGGTAACACTTTCCACTACCGAAGCCGAATACATAACCGTTGATAGTTGTTGCGCACAACTTCTATGGATTAAATATCAATTATAAGATTATAGATTAGATCTTAGTAAGATTCTGATTCTCTGTGATAACACAAATGCCATAAACCTGACCAAGATTCTTGTTCATCACTCTAGAACTAAGCATATAGAAATCTGTCACCGTTTTATTAGAGACCATATTAGTAAAGGAGATGTTTGCCTAGATTATGTAAACACAAATTTTCAATTAGCTAACATCTTTACCAAGCCACTTGATATGGATCGTTTCTATGCAATTAGAAACGAACTAGGAATGATGGAAATAGTTTAAATTATGCTTGAACTTGTTTGTGTGTGAAATTGGTTGAAAAATTGTTACTAAAAGAAATCAGATCGATACTTTTCTCACAAAGTATCAATACCTTTTTTAACAGATCAATATGCCACTAAAATCATATCGATACCCATATGTATTTTTAAATTAGAATTGACACAATCCACAAATGTGTCAATATTGGACCTCATTCCCAGTTTGTATCGATACTTTTCTATTACGGATCGATAATTTGACTCTAATGAATGAGATATTCACATATACCTTAAGAAATTCAAAGGACTCGTGATTAGCCGCCAAAATTAAATGCCTATTAGAGTAGAGGACATGCCTAAATATCGATATATGTTCATCTTCAAACCAACATGTATCAATACATTCATTGCAAAGTATCAATACTCGTACCTGTAAAGGCAAAAGTATCGATATCTCTTTAAGAAAGATTGATATCACTTCTCAGATCTAATATCGGATCGATACATTCTTTTAGTGTATCGATACTCTTACGCAAGTTCATGTCTAAAAAGATGTTCAAATTTACAAGTATTGATATGTCTTTCTCATTCATAAACCCATAACTCTCTCTCTCTAAAAACCCTAGAAATTCCTCCAGACTCCAAATCATTCAATCTGCCTCAAAATGCCACGAACAAAGAATCCAAAGATAGGTCAACGGAAGAAACAGAGACCAAATGAGACATCTACATCCAATCTCAATTTCCAAAACTAAGAGGAAGAGGATCGATACCTTTCTCTCTACCTGAACAGAAAAGTGGTTCCTGGACGTATTCTTGATTTTAATCTCCTACTTTCATTAAAAAAATTTTATCTCAAAACCTTTGAAGATTTCGGATGAATTGACTACCTCAGCCTTGGAGGGAAATGCTTTGACAGTCTCATCAAAAATTTTTACTCCAATCTAGATGCCAAGAACCCCCACTCGAGAAGGGTAAGAATGACCAAGTTTACTAGCAGTGTACGTGGCCATACTTTCCAAATTAATGCCAGTATCTTGTCATGCATAACTCACGTACCCGAAGGCAGCATCTTTTATCCAGCCAGTGCCTTCCAGCCTCTCAAAGCATGTAAAGTAATTTTCAAGAATCCAAACTTAATAGAGGTGGATAACAAACCTATTCATTTAGGCTTCTACGATCGCATACTTCACCTCATTTTCTCCTTCAATCTCAATGCTCGCTCTAGCCGCTATTTTAAGATGACATACGAGGATATGTAGTGGATGTAGAGCATTATGGAAGGCAAAAAACCTGACCTGCTATCCTGGATTTTAAATGCTATGGTGAGAACGATAATGTCCAAAGCCAGCCATCTACACTATGGGTATGTGATCTCAGCAATTATTCGGAAGAGTTCACCATGGATTCATGTTGAGACAGATACCATTGAGCCTCCAACTGCTGCTTCACTATCAAAAACCACTCTCTAGCATATGCATTATGAGCAAAGAGCAAACAGGGAATGGGTGATTCAAGCCCATTATAAGCATCTACACAGTAGAGAGTAACAAGAGCAAACATCAAACGAGCCTGCAACAGAAAACGAGCTGCCAACATCCCTAAACATACCTGAGGCAGCTCATGTTTCAAGTCCGACGGCGCTAAAATCACAATCACCCCCCTCATCAGCACTAATGAATATACTGGAGGACATCCAAGCCAAGATGACAAGCTTGAAAAAGCGGGTGGAAACTGTCATGACTAGCTTTAATGAGCACCTCACGGGCCTTGAGACAATAGTCACAACGCAAATGCACAAGATTGAAGAACATCTTGCTTGGGGTGACCAAGACATCACACAACTTGGAAGACTCGGACTTTAGTTTTGTAGTGAAACTCTCATATTCATGCAAAGCTTAGCCAAAGTAGTCACACCAGTACCACCACTAACATATCATGGACCCACGACCTCTTCCACCAGATTAAGATGTCCTCCGCACGCCTCACAGCCTAACACTTCCCATATTGCTGACTTAGATGTCAATAGCGATAGTCCTAATGACCTTATCTTTAGCACCTTGTAATATTACTTATGTGTGTCCTAAAATGTTTGTCTATACAAATTTTCCTTGACTTAATGATTATTGAAAAGAAATGTGCATTTAATTGTTATTGTCATGTATTGCTTTGTTTTCTTATCTCTCTGTGCATGGGTGTCATTATTACCATTTTTTTTCCCTTTTTAATTGTTGACAAAAAAGGGGAGAAACTTAATAATTGAATTATTAACTTGAGCATCACATTAAGAGGGAGAAAGAACAAAAGTTGACATTCAAAGTAAATAGATAGTTTAAAATGACTTGATTAATTGATTTAAAATCCTTAAGACATACTTAGTTTTTGTCATCATAAAAAAATAGAGAGATTGTTGATATCATGTTGATGATTTAAATATGAAATTGATGACATCATAATGTTGGAGATATGCCCTAGAACCAATCGTGTCATACGGTCTAGGGATATCATCCTTATGTATATATGTATAAATTT